>VUQR01017317.1:18719-34814 GCA_015108515.1 Hemichromis elongatus
AATTCGCAGGCTTTAGTTAATGAGCTGCTTGTGGTTACTATAACTTACAGGCTGCATTAACAGAAGGGAGAAAAATCTTTGCCCTTTAAACCAAGTTGAAATAGAAGCAGGACAAGAGAATGTGGGAGGAAGGCGGAGTAACCAGAGAGAACCCACACAAACACGGGGAGAACATGCAAACTCCACACAGAAAGTCCCTGACCTCATGGTCGAATTGAACTCAGCACCTACTTGCTGTGAGGCAACAGTGCTAACCACCATGCCCCTGTGCTGTCCCATCTCCAGGAATATTTCTTTTGTTTTGTTTTCAGTAAAGGTGATCCCACACTGCTTGTGTTACATTGTGTGTTTTTCTATCCAGGTATTCTTTTACTGCATTGGCACTGTGCTGAAAAATTAAGCTGCTGCCAATAAGATGTTTTCCATATGGCATTGCATGGTGCAAGTTTCAAAAACTACTGGCTGAAATGCAGCCCCAAACCAAGACAGAGCCTCCACCATGTTTTACAATTAGCTCCAGACACTACCTGTTGTACCAATTTCAATGAGGCTTTGGTGAACAATATGTGGCTTACCATAGAGACCTAAAGAAATGGGTTCTTGGCTAATAGGCTGTTGTATGCAGACATAAAACAAACAAAACATTCCTCAGAAAATAGTCAGGTACAAGAACTGGACTGAAGATAATTGAAAAAGCAGATAATGTCTAAAGAAAGCCTTCGATCTTCAGAAAACCTGGAGAACTGAAGACTACGTTCAAAATTACAATAAAGTCTGGCTCCTGGGAAGACAAATGTAAAGAAATGAGGTGGAGTTCAAGATTTTTCACAGTAGTGTACATCGTATTGACACTGTGAATGACATCCAGTGTGCTTCACAGAAGTGCAGGTGGTCAGGGCCTGACTTCCAGTGAAAGGTAGCAAATATAGGACTAGATTTGGTAGTGTTTCACGACATCCCAAAAAACAACAATGCAGGGGATAGTGGAAAGTTTCAAATCTGTTATGTTATGTTTCTTATCAGCTAAATATATATGAAGGATATAACATTTTTATTTTAATCTAGACTTTTTTTCTCTTGTCTCATCAGGGTGGTTACAAGAGCAGACATTCTATCAAGACGCATGGTGCCCAGAACCACAGGCATCTTCTGTATGAGCGCTGGGCCCGCTGGGGAATGTGGTACAAATACCAGCCTCTGGATCTCATCAGGTATCAGCCTAGAAGCAGGTGGCACAAATCACGAGCTGTTTTTGTACGCATATATTGTGTATGTGCATGCATTGCACGCGAGATCCCGCGTCCTGATTATGTTGCAGATCCTCCCTTTGATCGTTATATGTTGTTTAAATGGAGTTTCTAGTCCGCACGATCACAGATTTCTCACGAGGAGCAGTCTCATCTACAACTCCTTGACATCGCACCACGTCTGTTATTTCTGAAGTGATGGAGCTATTTTAACAGCTGATGATGAACTCGCTTTAGTTTCCAGCTTCCTTGGTAGCCCTGCATTTCATCACCATCTGTCAAGTCTGTCATATCCATCTTATTATGAGGAACGTGAGAGTGTCAAGGAATGGTTTGACATTTAGGGAAATATTATTTTCACTTTTTTGAAAGAGGGAGTTGAAATGATGACTGCCTCTGAAGCACATGTTGTCATTATCACAATCCCAGCTTTGTATGCATTAAACATGTGACAGACAGTGTGAAAGTCAGTAGGTTTTAGAACTTCTAGTAAGTACTTTAGAGAGATTTTTTGGTTTTACACTGTATTGAATCTATACAAGAGCAGTTTTGAAATAAATGTCTTGTTTAAGCGTGCTGGGGTCATCGATTATTTTCCTGCTGTAGAATTCAACCTTCTCTATCCATTAAGCCGCCGTGACCATCTCACAGTGCACCGCTGATGCCCACAACTGCACGCTGATCGGGCACGGTCAAGTTTAATTAAGTCGTCACAGTTAATTGGTGAATTTTCTCCACTCTATTTTTTTGTGTCTCTCCCAGGCGATACTTTGGTGAGAAAATCGGTCTGTACTTTGCGTGGTTGGGCTGGTACACGGGCATGTTAATCCCCGCTGCCCTGGTTGGCGTTTTTGTCTTCCTCTATGGTCTTTCCACCATGGATTCGAGCCAAATCAGGCCAGTTCACTCGACTATACCATGTTTGTCTGAACATCCCGTTGGTTGATGATAGCATTAACTGGTTTATTCTCTCTCCAGTAAAGAGATTTGCGAGGCCAACACTACCATCATGTGTCCCATGTGTGAGGAAAACTGCGAGCCTTGGACGCTGAGTGACAGTTGTGTATATGCGAAGGTTAGTGCAGCTTTGGTATTTTTCTGCACAACGTTAGAGTATCTTAGAGTTTCTTAAAATTGTTACAAAGATATGATGTCAGCAGACATGTATCTCTTGTACAAAGACTAGAAACAGGGACACAGTTACCCTGGTTCTTCAAGTGAAACTTTAAATTTCTTTTTTAATGTTGATTAAATTAATTAGATATGTCTTTTTTAATGAGTATCAGCTAAATTTATTCCCTCTTGACAGTAACCAGTGAGCTGTTTCCACCTGCTACCAGTCTGCATGCCAAGCTAAGCTAATCAGTTGCTGGCCATAGCCTTGCGATCATTATTATAGGCAGATGATGCTATTTAGCATCAGGATTTCTTTAACAAATCTCCTGTGTTAGGGCCTGAACTCAAAAATGTTGATTGTCAGAGAGCCTGGAGATCTTTTTTGGTAAAATTGGGGCGCTCGATATTGATAATGTATTCTGTTTCACTTTTGTTTTTTTAAGAGCAGCCCTCCGTGTGCTTGTGCTTCTAGGTGACCTATCTGTTTGACAACGGTGGCACTGTATTCTTCGCTATCTTCATGGCTATTTGGGGTGCGTAGAAGCAGTTTGTGTTGGTGCCTTGTTCTTGTTGTTCCACATAAGCTTTGTTCTCTGCCCGATACGACCCCTACTGGAATTTGATTCTATTTATATTTGAGTATCTGTGCTCGTGTTTCCACTCACCACTCATCTCTCCCAAATGCATTAAGTTTTTCAACTGAGAATTTAGTGCACAGGACACTCTGCAGCACACAAACAAGACAAACAAGACATCTGTAATGCATTTTCTAGTGAGTAAATCTCAGTCCGCCTTCTCTGACTCCACACTTGTACTTCTACTGCAGTTCTGATGTAATTAGTTTGATAATTAAAGATTTCTCCAGGGGTAGAATATCACTCGGCTGTCAGGGTTGTAGAATTGCACTGTGATATTCATATATTGCAGCTAAGTTTCCCACAGCTATCTGTGGGAAATGTATCATCATTTGGCCCAGATTCATCCATCTGTCAAGGAGGTAAATAATCACCTGTGCCAGAGGGAACACTTGGCACAACTTGTTCTTTATTTGGACTAAATGAAGGATAATGAGAGCTCGAAAGCCAAAGAAAGTCCACACAGTTGCACAAACTGAGGTCTGTAGCTCTAAATCCTGCATAAAAGCTTTTGGCTATCTGGACCAAAGTTAGTAGCACTGCACCACTGAGTGAATGCACTCAAAGTCTGGAGTGTGAGTGAGTGTGTGTGAGATAGACATGAAAAATTGGTTAGCCCAAGGGATTGAATGTAGGCATCAGAGAAGGCCGCTTTTCTCTCTCTTTAAACAAAAGTGGGTCAAGCTATATTAAACTTCAGCATCTTTAGGAGCGGCTAAAGTTGTTCTGACTGAGGATTCGAACTGTGGTGCATTTTTTTGCCTCGTGCCTTCCTCATTTTACTGTTCAGTAAATACATTCACAGAAAATATATCGCTTGTTTTGCTGGTTTGTTGCTGTATTCATCGCTTATTAATCTACAAGCTTTTAATAATTTGAGTTAAAAAAAAGTAAAACAAACCACATGAGGTTTAAAAAACTCCCCAAGTGTAAAACATTTTAGTAGATAAATGAGAGCAGTTGTGAGGCTACAGAGCAGCAATCACATATTTATATATTTTATTAGAAATCCATTTTACAAAACCACATTTCGTGCGTATCTAATGCAAACTAATACACAAACTGAATCTTTGGTACAGTGAGGTCAATAATATTTTGGACAAAGACACAATTTGTGTAGTTTTCCCTCTGCACTACATCACAGTGGATTCTGAATCAAACGATCGAGATGTGATTGAAAAGCCGACGTTCAGCTTTAATTCAAGGGGTCGAACGAAAGCACTGAAATAAGCATTGCTCATTTTTAGAGGCTCAATATAAATTGGACAAGCAGTTTTGTAACCCTCTAAGATCTGTTTTATTGCTCTTTCTTGATAAATACAGCAGGTGTAATATTCAATATTCATTCAAAAATATTGTATTTTATATCTTTTAAATATGAGAAGAGATCTCAGGGCAAGTGGGGGAGCAAATGGGTAGACTGAAAAGACAATATAAAAACTCCAGGAGCAGCCAAATCAACAATCTTACATTCTTGAACAGATGGTGTTGTCAGCTCAGCAACACCAAAATAACAAGAAAGACCACAGATTACAAATACTGTCTGCTGTGATGACAGATTATTTTTTTCCTTAGTTAAGAAAAACAACTTCACAACATCCAACCAAGAACACTGTCGACGAGGTATTATTGTCACTGTCAAGATCTACACTGAAGAGATGCCTTCATGAATGGAAATACATGGGTTTACAACAAGGTTCAAACCACAACAAGTGCAAATCACTGGTTACACTCAAGACCAGGAAGGCCAGACTCAAAAGACTTGAAAACATCTAAAAAAGAGCCTTCACAGTTTGGAAAAAATATTTGGACGGTGAAACATGATGAATTTGTACCAGAATGATGGGAACATTAAAAATATACATGTCAAACATATTGGAGGCATGTACATGTATGGCTGCAATTGAAACTGGGACACTGGTGTTTCACGATGATCTGACTGCAGGTAGAAGTAGCAGGATGAACTGTGACGTGTACAGGGCTGCACTCTCTGCCCAAAGTCGATCAAATGCTTGTAATATATTCTTTACTTACAACTTCTCTCTGAAAATGGAGAACTCTGTCAAAAATGTTTGAACCAGTTAGTGCTACGGTTTTGGTAAACCTCTTCACGTCTCCAGTTCAGTCTTAATTATTTTATTTAAAATCCACTGTGATGTTAACAGAGGCAAAACTGCAACCATTTTGTCTTAATCCAGCGAATTATGCATCTTAATGTCTAGCATTACATTGTGTTTTCCATCTTAAATCATACATGGTCAAGTTTCAGTTTTTTACTGACTTTGGAGCCAAATTCTTCCACATATGTGGATCTGTGTAAATGATGCCTCTGTGTGCACATTTATAAAAGCCCCTGTTTCTCTGTTATACATTTGTAACACAGCAGAAATCATAAAAAGCCTTGACAGAAAAAAAACATAATTTCTGACGTTGTTTTCAGCTCAAGTCACAGCAGAGCCTGACACAAAGGAAACAGTGCCTCCAGACTAAAGTCATCCCACAAAAAGCTTTACTTTAGAAGTCTTGCAACCCAAAATGGATCTTGCTCGACAAAGACACAGTTTGAGCATGTGCACTGAACAAGAAAAAGCCTTTTTGCTGTTGCCAGTCTCCTTTAACTTGACATCCACAGTGTGATTGTGAACTGATGACTGTAATCAGTCTCCATAATGGGCCATGCACGTCACTGCAGCCTGTTTCACCCAGGATATCTGACTATGATTTGCTGTTTGCTTCTGCATGGCCTCCTCCTCTTTTCAGTCAGCTGTGCTATAGTGCATACTTCAAAAATGATCAATAATGTGAATGATTCATGGTCCCTTCTGCAGCCACTGTATTCCTTGAGTTCTGGAAAAGAAGAAGGGCAGAACTGACTTATGACTGGGATCTTATTGATTGGGAGGAGGAAGAGGTATGTTACTCAAATGTGGCCGGCATGATTACCTCATGGTTTTAATGTGTTCATGCTTTAAGAGAGCTACAGTTCAGTAGACAATGCTGGAATATTTGTTGTTAATCAGGAGGAGCTGAGGCCTCAGTTTGAAGCCAAGTACTCCAGGATGGAGAGAGTTAACCCCATCTCCGGCAAGCCCGAGCCTTTCCAGCCTTTCTCAGACAAGCTTAGTCGGCTCATGGTGTCTGTGTCCGGAATATTCTTCATGGTAAACCCTTCAACCTTTCAATAATCTGTCTTTTTGGGACTCGGGCTCAGTTTAAGATCACTGTTATTTTGTGTGCCATATTTATTAGAACAGTGTGACGTGTTTGCAGTGGTGTAACATCTCCCCCTGCTGGACAAAGACCATACTCAAAGGAAATAGTGTATTAGCCCTTTCTGATGGCCTAATTTCTCCTGCTTACATATAAGTTGCTTCTGATTATGTGTCATCTAAATAGTTAATTGTTTCTAAACTCACAATTTTTTCGTATTTGTGGCACACTTCTTCATTATAGGATGAATTAAAACCTTGTCCCCCCTTTTAATCGTACTGGTTTTAACTCGTTCTTCATCCTTTCTGCTGTGTTTCTCTTCTTTCCATCGCCTCTGCTTAGATTTCCCTCGTTCTGACAGCAGTGTTTGCTGTAGTGGTTTTCCGCCTTATTGCCATGGAGAAGTTTGCTTCCTTCAACTGGCAATTTGTGAAGAAGAACTGGCAGTTCGCCACCTCTGGCACTGGTGTCTGCATCAACTTTATGATCATCATGTCTCTCAATGTGGTGGGTGCCCGGACAAGCATCCCACACCCCACGTTCGCATTTTCTATCCCACAAATATTTCATCCAGAACTTATTTTAGAATTTTTTTTCACTCCAGCCTTCCTCTCTTTCTCACCCTCCTTTACCTCTTTTTCCTGTCGACACTGATGTGTACTATCATTTTGTCAGGTGTATGAAAAGGTGGCCTATCTGCTGACTAATTTAGGTGCGTGTTTCATGCATTTATGCCTTCATTATCTTTGGTTTCCCAGCTGGTTGCACATTATTTATTCTCTTCACCCATCTGCCTCACAAACCCCTGCCCCTCCCCTTTTAGAGCACCCACGGACGGAGTCTGAGTGGGAGAACAGCTTTGCTCTGAAGATGTTCCTGTTCCAGTTTGTGAATTTAAACAGCTCCACGTTTTACATTGCCTTCTTCCTCGGAAGGTAGGCAAACTGCCATAAACTTTACAGTAACTGTTTACACTGACTTTAATGAGGAATTGTGCAAAGATGTTTCCTTTCAAACTCCCATGTCATTACATCTGCCAAGACTCCTTCCCTTCTCCTCCTCAGCCGGGAAAGTCATGTTTTTTGGGTGCCTCATCTCTTAGCACTTACAAAATGCTGCCCCGCCTACAAGTGTAACCAGGTCATGGATTATTGCACATAATTAGCACCTCCAAGTGTCTTTTTTTCTACTCTAAGTTTATTATTATTATTACATTGATTGAATCAACAGCTAATGTTGCCCATCTTGATTTGATCAGGTTTGCTGGCAGGCCTGGAAAATACAATAAACTCTTCAGTCGATGGAGATTGGAGGAGGTGAGTGCAATTAGCCATCAAACGTAAGTAGGTGATTATGTCAGCAGTGACTGGGCTGATTACTGCCTTCTGTTTTGGGATATATTTAGAAATATCAAGTAATTCATCTTTCTAATGATCCGCCTGCATGTGAACCATTTATCTCACCCCATAATTACTGTGATTTTCAATTTTAATGATGAAAAAATATGGAATCGGATCAAGTGTGTCCCAGAGTTTGCTCCTAGCTGAATTATTAGGGATGAAATACGAACGATACGTTTTTTTTGTTATTTTTTTTTTTTTATTGAAATCTTTTTTTTCTCAGTGTCATCCAAGTGGCTGTTTGATTGATCTGTGTCTGCAAATGGGAGTCATCATGTTCTTCAAGCAAATCTGGAACAACTTCATGGAGCTCGGCTATCCGTAAGTGCCTCATTATAATCGCACGTCTTCTTGTCTATGAACCATTAGAAATGACACGATGCTTAATGACATGAATTCAAGTGATGGCAATTAACAGGCCATGTGTAGTTTCTGCACGGCTTTTCCTTTTTCAGCTCATTAGCATGTGAAAAGATTTTTCTCCTGAAGAAGCACATCAAATCCTCTCACATGTGGCTCAGTAAAACAGCTCCTGCAGAGCACAGTGCTTTGCCAGGGTTTATCACTACTCTCTATGTTTTCAGTCTGCTGCAGAACTGGTGGTCTCGTAGAAAGATGAAGAAAGGAGGTGGTGGAGGGCAGACTGTAGAGAATAAGGCCCAGCTTCCTCAGTGGGACAAGGACTGGAATCTGCAGCCGATGAACGCCCATGGGCTCGTGGATGAATATCTCGAAATGGGTAAAAAATGCGCTCCTACAAAGAATTATGCTTTGACTTTCTGGAGAAGGAAATAATCCATGCAAATGCAAGCTATTATTCAATCCTTAGCTTTTTTTTTTTTCGTGCCAGTGTTGACATCCGAATGATTCTCTCTGCTGCAGTTCTTCAGTTTGGCTTCACCACCATCTTTGTAGCAGCTTTCCCGCTGGCTCCTCTTCTCGCTCTGCTCAACAACATCATTGAGATTCGTCTTGACGCCTACAAATTTGTCACTCAGTGGAGGAGACCCATGCCTGCTCGAGCCACTGATATAGGTCTGTACAGCTCACACGACATCTTCTTGAATCAGAGTCACTTTAAATTATTGTTTTTTCTTCCAGCAGTAAAATGTTTTCGCTTAACATGTTCTGTCCTATGGAGATGGATATGTTTCCATATCCTGATCTTCTGCAACGCCATATGATGCACCTCCCCTTTCATCAGCCCACCTCCCCATACGATTACAAACTGCATCCATAAACTGCCATATGACCCTGTGATTCATGTAGCATGTTTCCTTGTAATTAAAGGAGGAATCCATCCTGAAACATTTAAAAATTCCTCCTCTGTAATGAAGAAATTATATGTCAGTCACACAGCATCAAAGATCTAAGCTTCTTTGAAGGTTTAAGCTGACATTTCCTGATCATCCACAGACAGATGTAATGCAGATAAGGAGGGGAGATCCTTTTTATCTGCTGTCATTATCTTCATTCAACTGCCAAAACATTTTGTGTAATTCAATAATACAACTCATAAAAAAGGAGGGATTCATGCACCATTATCGGAAGCTGTTGAATCGCATTTAGGGACATTATTAATTAAGTGAGAAGTAAACTAATTAGCTATGTTTATTTTTTAGTTATTTATATAGCACATTTAATTACAACAGGAACGTTGACCAAAGTGCTGTACAAGAATACAAAATACCTAGTAAAATAACTTATAATATTGATACCAAACATCAAATATGAATTAACAAATAACGCTCATGCTGTATTAAAAGCCAGTAAATACAAATGTGTTTTAAGATAAGATTTAAAAAGATTGACAGTAGGAGCCTGTCTGATGTGTAGGGGTAGATTATTCCACAGCTTAGGCGCTACGACTGCAAATGCTCGATCGCCCTTATCAACCAACCTCGACCTTGGTACGGCTAAAAGCGAAAGATCTAAAGGGCGCATAAGGCTGCAAGAGGTCAGACAAATACCCGGGAGCCTGTCCATTCAGTGCTTTGTAAGTCAACAATAAAATTTTAAAATTAATTCTGAAGTGGACAGGGAGCCAGTGTAGAGAGGCAAGCACCGGGGAAATATGTTTACATCTTTTAGTACGTGTCAGAAGACGAGCTGCAGCATTCTGGACCAACTGCAGTCTTGCCAGGCAGGTCTGGCTAACTCCAGCATATAAGGAGTTACAATAGTCCAGCTGGGATGTAATAAAAGCATGAATCGCCCGTTCAAGGTTACTATGTAACTAGTAACTGTGACCACAAAAGGTTCATTTCTGTTAGCTGCAACCTTGTTGCTAATATGGATTCTTGTCACACGTTCAGTTTCTCTGATCAGAAATGAGCCAGATAGATGACGCTTACTCTGCGTGTGATCTGTAAGTTTCTCTCTTCACCTGTTGAGAAGGAGAAGATTATTTCATCCTAGCGGAAGCATTAAACAAAAACCTGTGCAACCAATAAATTTACTGCAATTTAAAATTTAATTTATTGGTTAAAAGGGGAATAACAACAACATCTGACATGTTCCATGAAACTAAATACATAGCCTCGTCCTTTATTATTATAAATCTATCAGCTGCATTCTCATATTCACTGCATGAATGTTTAATTAGCAAATCAATTTATCAGGGCCTACAGCATTTGATGTAATCTAAGTTTTATGAAGCAAAATACAGTATTCAGCTAATTTCAGCCATTGCAGATGAAGGCACCCGTGTTTAAACCAACATACCAGCTGTTTTTCTTTCTTCTTTGTTTTGTCTGTCAGGGATCTGGCACGGGATTCTCGAAGGTATTGGTGTGCTGGCAGTCATCACTAACGCCTTCGTCATCGCCATAACCTCAGACTATATCCCCCGCTTTGTTTACGCCTTCAAATATGGGCCATGTGTGAATAAGAGGCACCACCATGGCAATGAGTAAGCCTTAAAAACAGCGTGTACACTTTAAGTGCATTGTATGTAGCCTATGCAGTTTGGCGGTTTACATGATGGTCATCTGCTTT
This sequence comes from Hemichromis elongatus, assembly GCA_015108515.1. Lineage (NCBI taxonomy): Eukaryota > Metazoa > Chordata > Actinopteri > Cichliformes > Cichlidae > Hemichromis > Hemichromis elongatus. The sequence goes on from VUQR01017317.1 coordinate 29,325, forward strand.
TTCGCCCCCAGGTGTTTGCAAGGCTACGTGAACAGCAGCCTGTCCGTGTTTGACATGGGTGAGCTGAATAACAGAAACCACTCAGGATACTGCAGGTACAGAGACTACCGAGCGCCGCCCTGGAACACAGTGCCATACGAATTCACTCTGCAGTTCTGGCATGTCTTGGCTGCCAGGCTGGCATTCATCATCGTCTTTGAGGTCTGTAACCACTGGCCATTTCTCTTCTGTATGTTTACAAGCAGCTAAAACTAAATCCTCTTACACTGTGCCACTTTGAGTCAGCCTCAATATTTTTGTAGCTTTGCAAATGTTTTACTTTAATTATTTTATGTGCTGAGACTGAAACAGAAACCCCACAGCAGTAATTTAAGTGATTTTCACGGGTTAATTAAATCAAGGTCCTGAAGAAGGCTGAGAAATTTCTACCATTCAAAGCCGACCAACAAAAAAAAAAAAAAAACCTTAGAAATTACATGGTTGCTATGTAAGATATTCCCATGACAACACTGCCTTGCACATTCATTTCTACATATAAAGGGCATATGAAGTTCTTTGGGTTTACTTTTACTTTTGCATGCTCCACTAGTACCAAAACATAAAAAGGCACATGATTTGTCTGGATGGTGACTCATGAATAATTCAATCTTCCCTCAGCACCTGGTGTTTGGGATCAAGTCCTTCATAGCGTACCTTATTCCAGACATGCCGAAAGATCTCTGCGATCGCATGAGGAGGGAAAAGTACCTGATGCAAGAGATGATGTACGAAGCAGAACTCGAGCATCTGCAGAAGGAGAGGAAGAAGAATGGGAAGCGTTATCACCACGAGTGGCCTTAGCTTAAACCCCCCATCTCCTCTACGTGACCCTCAGCTCGAAAGCTCCACCTCCCCTGCCTGCTTATTTATGTGTTTAAGCTTTTAGAGTCTAGCTTCACTAATGGCTGATTCTGTACACCAAAGACACCCTCTCAAGATCCTCCCCAGATCTGGCACTGGCCACTCCCTTGCCATCTGTTCCACCTCCCGGTTTCTGGCTCTGACCCTCCACCCTCATCCTTTACCTGGCTTCACCCAGCAGGGTGCCCTTGGGTCTGTCGTGGCTTAGCTGGGGGAAAAAAAACAAAACAACTTTGCAACTGTAATGTTTACTATGCAGATCAAGGGCTGCAGATCAGCACTGGTCACTGTCCCATCCTGCACACTTTCGCTCTCTCTCTCCGTGTGGCAGCTACCACTTTGCTTTGACTCTGCAGTCCGGTGCAGCTCGCAGTATTGCCGTGTATCCCCTCCCCCGCCACCACCCCCAGCCCCCCGTGAACATCAGCAGAGCCACTTCTGTGTGACAGAACTACAGTGGCTTTTTTATTGTTGCAAAGTGATTCTGGTGATGTGGCTACCAAATAAGAATGACTCCGTTCTTGCTACCTAAATGTATATTTGCTGTTGAAGCATGCTGATTAATATTTACATAGGTAAAAAAAACTCCTTGTAAAGGATGTTAACATCCCTTCAGTACATCTGACAAAGAATTCTCTCAGACATCACAAGAAGTGCATGGTAATCCTGCTTTGTACCTTTTTGATAGACAAACTTCCTGTCTCGAGGCCTGGTTCACATGTGTCTGTACTCAGTGTGAGCTGTGTGTTAATCGCTGTGCTACCGCTAAGCTTCATTGTCTCGAGTTGAGGAAATGTGAACTCTGTGCAATTTGACTGTGCCTACAGTGTAACAACATGAGCGTGTACCACAGTTTGTGTCACCAAACATCACGTGTGCCCGTGTTGTGCAGCACGTGCTTTTTTGTTTTTCTTTGAAGTGCAAGAAATATTCTCTCTCCTCATCCTCTTGTCCTGATCTGCAGCAGACTCTCTGAACTCTCCTTTTAGGACTTGTTTTGGACATGAGTCACGTCGCAGTGTACCTACTCGAATCTCAGCTGACGCCAGTAGGGCACACCGTAACGTAACGCGTAGGCTCGCATGCGTGATCCACAAATCTGCTCTTCCGCTCTGACCCTCTCAGTCTGGTTTTCATTTGCTGCTGGAAGCCCCAAAGCGTGGTTGAAAACTTGGATCACTTAGAAATACCTGTGGCTTGGATGTTCAGTTTTGAAACGAACTTCTATCCACTGTTCTTCGCTCGCATAATACACTAGAAGCTTCTGTTGCAAACTTTTATTAAACACACAGTGAGACACGCGGTTTCAGCAGCTGTCTAATCTTTGATCAAACAGACGCTAGATTTTATTCAGTGGCAGAGTGGTGACATTGCCTTTTTTTATATTGTGATCAGATTTGATGTCATGGATTTGTGAAGGACGCTTTTGCCTAATGAACTCAGGAAAATAGGCATCATGGCAGGTATACTTGGACCTGCGAGGTTGAGTCCGGATAATTTCCTTTCTTTGCTCTGTAGAGTTTGAGAGTTAAAGGGTGTGTGACGTGAACTGAGATGGGGACTAACAAACACTTCAATGCATCATATTGATCATGTGGTGTTAAATGTAATGGTATGCACTGTAAAAGTAAAAGCTAAACCAATCTATGATCTGAAGGGAAAATTTCTACCCTGAATGCATTGCACAACACTGACAACATTCTTCATTTTGCAAGGATTGTCCTCCTTTATTTTACTTTGCCTGTTTTTTGTATATGCATTCTATGACGTACGTAATGTTTTTATACACTTTATTTTGTGTGATCATGTGTTCACTCGTTCTCACCCTCAGATAGAAACGTTACGTCCACTTGTCTCAGGTGTCCTCTGAATGTCTGCAGATGATCAACTTTTTTATCATATTTTCTAAGATGCAATCAAAGGTATTCTGCTTTTTTTAGATATATATTTTTGCACTGCCGTGTTTTTGCATGACTCTAATGCGCACTCACAATAAAAAGCATGTTTTTTTATTTTGCTGTATGTTAGAGCAGATCAGAGATCATGGAATACACTCGCACACTTTATTTAGTTGGCATTTTTTCAGGTTGTTGGTCAAAAAACTGCTTTCTGGTCACATTCAGTCCAACAATTCATTCACCAGAGAGAGATATTTGCTTTCAAATCTTATTCCAGTACTTAGGAAAGTAGTCAGTGTTTTCAGAATATCCTCCCTGCTATGTGAACACTTAAAAACTATGCATGTTGTTATCCTTGAATGCTATGTTTATTTTGAACAGTCATAAATGTACTGGTACATTTGTGCTGTGGAGTATGCATGACTTAACTACTGCTTTGAGCAGAGCTAACTTCTGTAAAGTTGCGTCTTAAACATATCACTTCCCTGTTTTTTTAGTGTTGATTGTTTCTGGAAGGCCCGGTGTGTTTCTAGATGTGGCAGGATTTTATACTGGTGCAGTATTTTCTAAAATAACAGCATGATCTCCGGACCGATTAATAAGAAAATATGTCTGGGAATTTCACGTAGAGTCTGATAAAACATGCGAAACCTCAGACTTCTTCCGCTTGGACATTCGGACGGGAATTATAATCACGCTCACACTCTAACAGCTGAAGCATTTAACTTAAGGGAATAGGGTTACTTTATGAATGAATATTTACATGACCTTGGATGTTTGGCTTGCCCAGTTACTAATCTTTTCCGGATAGATCGTCATCAGTTCACCTCACTGATACTAATGCTGCACAGTGGTGGAAAGATGTCTCTCATGCTTTCTACCGTTGGCAATAGCACAATATGGGTATTGTATAATAAGTAATAATAGCGTGACCTTGCACATCTCTGAAAATATAGCAGTCTGGAGGGGGATTAAGCTTTCTGTTCTATGCCTCCTAATAGGATTGTGCTTGAGCAATGATGTACTTGAAGCACAGTGACGTAAGCCCGTAGATTTATTTGTATAATAGGATGATAGCAGTCATGACATGAAGTGTATCAATAACATTGTTTACTTTGTTCCTGTTTACATGTAAAAAAATAAATAAATATTGAAATGTATAAAAACAATGTAACATAAACTAATTTGGATAGCACTCTTTTCTGTAATAAATCCTGGATTGTATCTTTTAAATCAGTTCTACTCGCTTCATTCTTGTCTCTCTTATAAACAGCAGAGAAAAGGCCTTTGTGCCTATAGCTGATATTCCTCACACACCAGGGTGTTTTTTTTCCCCTCTTTCTTTCTTTTTTCCTCACTATTATCATAAACCACCAAGCCTCTGGCCACAGAGTGTTCATGTAACATATTGTTAAAAAGATTGCATTTCTGTAACAAACCCACTATTTGAGTATGGAAGGGGTATTTTTTTACCCCCACAACTATGTTGCTGTTTAATGCTGCTTCTCTTCTAACTGCTTTTCCATTTATGTCGTCTTGGTTAACACTAGGCTTCATTTTTTACAGTGAAATCTAAACACTCCAGAAGAAACATGGTAAGGTTTGGTTTACTTTGAGCCCCGATGACTGATATTCTATACTTCAAGTATTTCCTCTCCTCTGGCGCCCACACTGACATATATCCTTTCACCTCTTTGACTTAGAAAGCTGTGGTTTGACTTTCATGTCAGTGTTGGGCCTTTCAGGGAGAATAGCATTTCAAAAGTGGATACAGATATTTTTATCTTCTGGTACTGTTGCTCCATATGACGGGAGCTAGACGATGTGGTAATGGAAAAACTTTAAAGCCTCAGATGTATAGAAGGAAAAAATATGCCACTAATGGACAAAAAACTAATGAAATGAAAGCAAAACCCCCAAAACAGAATCAAATTATAGACAAAGGAAAAACCAGTTACTGAAACAATGTAGCAGAAACAGCCACCTACTATCTTACAGTACTCTGAATATCTTTGAGTAATAGTAATACACTCACCAGCTACTTTATTGGGAAAACCTTTGAAAATATTAATTAACACATACATTTAAGAGCCAATCACATGTCAGCTATATAGACATGGTCAACACAACCTTCTGAAGTTCAAACTGAGCATCAGAATGGGGCAGAAAGGTGATGTAAGTGACTGTTGAATGTTGCACGGTTGTTGGTACCAGACACACTGGTTTCGGTATTTCTGAAACTGCTTTTCCACTGTGATTTCTCCACATAAGTGTCTCTAGGGTTTAAAGAGAATGGTCTGAAGGGTTAGGGGTTTTTATGTACATAACAAAGAGTAAAATGTACACTGCTCAAATGCTCAGCAATCTCATTCGAATAGAGAACCTGTGTTGGAAGAGGTGATTTGCATCATGGACGGCTGGCAAGCTTTAGAAGGAGGTTCTCCCCAGAACTATGAAGGTGTACCAAACAAAGTGGCTCTCTCATGCTCTGGAAAAAGTCATGTACATAGTTATTTTCTCCAGGCTTAACTGAACAGTCAACCCACAAAATCTTTCACTGTTCAGTTTTAAAGCATGTCCAAGACTGACCCCAAACTACATGATAGAAAACACTGACCATATAACCCAGTTCTGATTACTCTGGGGCTCTTTTGGTTGTTTGGGGATTAAATAAAAGACCAAAGAGACCCTC
>VUQR01017317.1:37680-55341 GCA_015108515.1 Hemichromis elongatus
GAGACAGTGCACCGGAGGGAAGGGCAACATGCGAAGTAAATTGAGAGCTTCAACAAGAGCCTTTTGCTTTCTTCTGGATTTATCTGCAGCTGATTTAGAAAAACAAACAGGTCGTCTGCATATGATTAGTGAGTGAAAGAGGAGAATCAGGACTGAGCATTAGGTGTTAGTGCTTTCACAGCAGACGCGACAGCGCTCCGTTAACATTGTTCTATTTTACAACATTATCAGAGGCAGAGTGAGAAAAATCTCCCTCGGTTAGACTTTTGAATATAAATTTGACCTTCAGCAGGTGGATTTCTAGTGGATTAATATTTTAATGCTCCTTTATCACAGATGAGTTTGTGACCTTGTTGCCTTCGGTGATGAGTTCATATGGGATAAACCCTTCTGTGACTGATCATAATGCTGCAGCTGATGTAACAAAGCTGACAGTGGCATGTTTTGTAGTTACATTAATAGTCTATTGAGGCTTCTGACATTTATTTAACAATTATTTCATTGGCTTCAGTGGACTTCTTTTTGCTTGTAAGATTGTTAAACTAGGATGAATCGTGAGCCAGAGAAAAGCCTTTTGACTTTACTGTTAATTTTTTACTTAGACTTTGCTGTTAATTTCCAAACCCCTTACACTTCAAGCTTTGGATGCTAATCAAGTGCAACTGTAGCTGCAGTTAGATCTGACTGATCTGACTCGGCATGTGAGCTGCAAAAATCAAACCAACACAGCTTGAAACAAACACTTTATTGTCTTGTGGTGGTACACAGTCAAGACTGAAAGGCTTACCCATGTGTTTATGAACTTGTTTTACTAAACCATGAGATATTAAACAATCCATTTTGTACATTTCTATTTTAGTAAATTTGGCACTTTTGTTTTTTTTAAATACTCCAATATGTATTTTTTTTACCATGTTGCTGCCAAATTTAGCTCATTTTACAAAACTACATCTCTTGAATATTTAATGAAAAAACACTTAAGGGCATACGGCCAAAATGCCAGTCTGATGCAGTCCTCCAAAGATAGCAATCTTTTTCGCAGAACTGCAGCAACAGTCCTTCATTAATCTTTCATCTAACTAGGGTGGAGAGAGGGGCTGGAGCCTATCCCACTTTACAGTAGACAGGTCTCCACAGGCTCAAATCCAATCCCTCTTCTACACCACTATGGTGTAACTCTGGAGTATTTGCTATGGAGTCTATAGACTGTATAAAAAAATGGATGTTGTCACATAATGTCATCCATCAATTTCAAGGCCTCAAAATTAGCATTTTGGCTGCTAACGTGTTTTTTGATGCCACAAGTGATCATGTTTGGAGGACAAGGTGGCGTGCTAAATATTTCGCTAACAACAGCAAGAACAATAGCAAGCTTTATAACCCACTTCTGCTTGAGGCTGTTTGGTTTGCAAAAGGAGTCAAGTGCGTAGCCAGAGGGTGCCGAGGCCAGATCGGTACCAGGACTGTCACGGGGAGACAAACAACCATTCATGCTCACATCCACACCTGTGGCCAATTTTAAATCACTGCCTAACCCAACATGCATGTTTTCCGGACTGTGGGAGTCCTGTCTAGATTTGAAGCAGCTCTAGAGAGAATTAGAGGGTTGCATTGAGGTTTGTCCTCCCTGGATGCTTTCGTAAACTTTTTTGCAGATTAACAGAGGTCACCGTTTTAAATCCTCTGCTTTACTAAAACATGTGAGTAAATATAGCTTCACTGCTGAATCTGATGAAAAATGAGCCTGATATAAATGATCACATCAAAATAATCCTTTTGATTGAATGAAATGAACATGAAGTCATTAACAGTGAGCTGACTCACAGTCTCACAGTGAGTCAGCTCACTGTTTCTGCAGTCTCCCACGCAGCCCGCAGGGCCTCGACCTATGCACCATGAGGAAGCCTATCACCATCAAATAGGGATCTGCTAGAAACAATAGACTCTGGGCCTCCTTATTCACATACGCACATGTACACACGCACAAAGTCAACAATAGTGGATCAACAAGAACATCCCTTCCAACTCCACTAAATTATATTTGTTTTTGCATGTGTTGTTACATCTGCTTTTGGGCGGCTTTATTTTACCCTGTGGTACCCCGCTCTGCCTCTGCAAGCTGAACAGTTTATTCTGTTCATGTTTATATTGAGAGACGCTGTATTTATTCAGGTGTGTGACTTAAGAAGAAACAGAGAGGGCCTGCATGCCGAGAAGCCTCAAGCTGTCTCTGCTTGTTTCCTTCATTCAGCAGTGTGTTCAGAAGTGCAACAGCAGTTTCAAACAAACAAGCAACACTCCGATGACCCAAAGTTGACGGGAAATGAAAAACATGTGCATTTGTAGCATTTCTCACACATATTTCAAAGTGCAATTGAAACATTCTTCCTTGAAGACTACGATAAGAAAGAATATGCTTTATTTATTATCCCATAGATGGGAAATCCCTGCATTAGAACAGGTATAACAATGAGCTAAATCTGGAGGGAGGCATGTGAGCTAGTTCAAGCAGTCATCTCAAGCTGCACTGTGTCATACACATCATATCTCTGTCCCCTCCCATCATCCCCACCTCAGTTTTTTGTGCATTTAAGCTCCAAACATTCTATCTCTTTGCCACTGTTGCCATACAATGACGCCAGCTGTGTCAGCCCCTCCACCACGTCAAGATCCACCTTTATGGGCTCCTTAATTTCTATATGTGACATATCTATAGGGAACTCTAACTATATTTTTCTTGGGCCATAAATCATCTCAAACATGAGTTTTCTGACTCCACAGCACATCTGCTTCTGATTAATCATCCTCTTTATCCATGCATCTATCTGCTTTGCCATAAGGTTTAAGGAGACACTTTAACATTATAGAGAGGGAAACCTGACTGTATTACTACCATTATGTATACTGACATGGCTTACTGATACTCTTAGAAGAAGCTGAGACATTGTTAGCATTAATTATTAATTAAAAAACAGAATGTAGAAAAGCCCAATGCCCATTACCTCCTTGCTGCTCAAGGAGGTAATGGGCATTGGGCTTTTCTTCAGTCCATTTCTGTCCATAAGAGTAACCCCAATCTGTATTCCATTGTTCTTTTCCTACCTTTTTTTTTTTTTTTAGTTTTGTTTGCTGCTGCTGTCAGCTTACATCTTGCTGACCTATATCCTTCCTGTTGACAAATCCTATAAATCCTGCTTTTATCCTGCTGCTCTAAACTGCTTGTTGGTGTCAGTCAAGAAAGGCGAGTGAAGAAACAGCAACTCCTGCATGCAGAATGTGAAATGCTGCAAATTTAGAGCTCACTGAATATTTTTGCATTGTCCTGGTTCATGAATAAATCCAGTCTGTTTTATATTATTGTGAGAGAGAAAAAAAGGAAAAATGCATTTCCAACCACTCTACCTCATTGTTTAGTGACAAAGATGCAACCCCTCTATAGCAAATACTGTATGGATCAAACACGGGAACAAACAAGACATTTCCAGCCTTGTGTTTACGGCTCCCCATATGTTTCCAGTTTGGGTGACTATTGCTGACAAGCTGTGAGCCATATTTGAGACCACCCGGTGATGATGTAATTATCTTGGAAAGGATGTGCATTAGAGGGGATCGAAACCCAGGGGACTCTCCCTTTTTCATGTAATGTAATCACCTGACTGAAGTCATCAGAGTGAGTGCTCATTATATTCTCACAGTCTGAAAATATAATAAAAATGCATTAACTACTAAATCTGTTCGAGACTCTCCTATCCCCATCGAGGCACAGCCACAACATTAAAACTACATATTAGTTTGTAGGCCCTCCCACCACCACAACAACTCCAACCCATCAGTGTATGGACAGGGGGGGTGCTGGAGGTAACTTATAGTGCACATGTGGGAAATATAGAACCAGAGGGCCAGAACTGACCCATGCACTATCTCAATATGACCCCTAAGATCTTCAATGGGAAATTAAACATCTCCTCGCAAGAAAAAAAATCTAGAAAACACAATTTTAAATTAATGGGCCATGATGTCTTTGAATATAATAAATCTGTGCTACCCTATGACTTGATTTCAGCACAGGTAACATTTTCTAATACAAAGATTTTTGTTTTTGAATTGAGAACTCATTCTTTTGCCTGCAAAAGCTTGTAGAGTTGAGTGTTATGTACAATTCTAGTCAGTTTGTTCAAAGTGCAGCCCTTTATTCACTTTAGCTAATACATTTTGAAAAAATGTTGCCCACCCCTGCTAATGTGTGCCACTTGGCTATCCAGTCGGTTGCGGGATGACGCCTCCCTGGATCAGTCTTGTTACAGTGCTCAACCAATTTAAGTTCAATGCGCCATCACTTTATTTGGCCCTTTGTCATGTTCCTTCAGATATTTCTGGCACGGGATTTGCCATGTGGTGTGTCAGATTATTCTCCTGTAGGAGGTTTGTCTATTGATGAGGGCCTTTAGTTAATAAATATCAAAGTGACATGCACCTGAATCCCAAAACCCACAATTTCTCAGCAGAAAAATGTGTCACTGTGAATGTAGAAGGCAGCACTTTATACCCTGTTGCTGATGAGCCATACTTCGCTTATTATATGCCATGGGTGTTTCCATGCTTCCCAAAACAATTTTGCATATTATGGCTTATTACAAAAAGCAGCCACAAAAAACTGTATCTGCATTATATCTGTGTAACCCTAAAAACCCCAGCTAGACACCTAAACATCACAAGCAACTCTCCCCACAAAATCTTACTCTTGTTGTTTCCTGGAACTTTTAAATCATGTTCAAGCCCCCCAAAACGACCGCAGAGGACAAAAAGCAAACACTGGGAATCCACTTGCATTAAAATAAGCACTGGTCTTCACAAAAGCTGCATAAATACAATTACCTGTAGCCTTTTTTAATCACATTGCAATCACTTACATTTATGACCAATCTTGTCTCTTTATCTTTCGGTGCCTGTTTACTACCCACTTGGTAGCGGTTCAAGCGCCTGGAAGAAGGACATTAAAAGGGTCGGTAATGAATCAGTGAATGTTTAAAGGTTCTCATGTGTAAGTTTATGCTTCTCAGTGTGCAATGTTCTTCCTAAAAGTGAAAATGCCCAGAAAAGTGTCTAGCAAATAAAATACAACTTACTGTGAGCCAGCAAGGACACAAATCTTCATCCCAACTGCATTGCTATGGCCTTAAAAGTTATGCATCTTAATTTGCAATCTGTTTGTCACGATCAGTCCGAGAAGATGTGTACAATTAAGACAGTGAATGTGGCTTCTTTGTATGAGCTGCAATGACCGGCTTAAAAAAATCTGGTTTTAACAAAACGGGGAAAATAAAAATGCAAACCAAACCGCTAATACATGATCGATTGTAAACCACTGTTAAATACGAGGTTAAAACTGTAATTCATAAAGCATAACGCACAAAACACGCTGTAGAAAAACTACTTATTCTAGATATGACTGACGAAATACTTATTTTCCACCCAAAGATATTTTTCTGCTGTGAACTCCTAAAATTCTGCGGTCGGAAACACAGACGCTCAAAGATCCGCCGCATGACTCTGCACTGGTACTGCGTGCTTTGCCTGACCCTGGAGCCACCACAGAGGGGCCCTTCTTCCTTAAAACAGGCAGACTGCGCCTTTTAGGTGACGGGGGACTGTGTAATATGAGTCGGGATGAAAACTGCGCACTGAATCCGGCTGCCAGTCCAGATGCTGTTCGCTGGAGAGAGAGAGGAGGTGCATGATGGATCCCGTCCCACTGCTGTTCATCATCGTCACATCTCTGCCAGTTTGTTCGGCAGTCTACACTGGGCCCCTGCAGCCCGAGATCTCTAATGGCACTTTCCATCACTTCTTCGTCCCGGATGGAGATTACGAGGAAACAGAAGATCCCGAAAAGTGCCAGATGCTGTTTAAATTTTCAGACGTATATCCATGCGCGGCCTTAGAGGACAGTGACTCTGTGGTGAGGGAGGACTTCGTCCTCACGAAGCTGCAGGCGGAGGACTCGGCGCGCCTGCTCGAGAGCATCGGCCGGACTGTGGCCCAGGATCTAGACGGTGAGGACAGCTACGGAAAGTTTCTCCGGCGGGAGATCTCCCAGATCGGCGAGGCTTTTGCAAACGTGGACACGTCCCTGGTGGAGCTGGAGGTGAAGTTTAAACAAAGCCAAGAGACTGAGCTGAGGGAAGAGCAACAGCTGAACGGGCATGTGGTGAAGCAAGTGGGTGACATTAGGGACGCCCTGAGGGAAACCACCGACATCTCGCTGGGTCTGAAAGATAAACATGAGCTGCTGTCTCTCATCATTCGCAGCCATGGTACCAGGCTGAGCCGCTTAAAGACTGAGTACCTTAATGCTGGTTCTTAGTGGGGCTGTGGTAGCTTAAAATGTGTATTTGTGTATGTGTTTGAAAGAGAGAGCGAGAGACAGAGAAAAGAGAGAGAGGACCCTCCAGTTCATTAACCAACTGGAAAGTTTATTGTGGCTTATGAATATCCTTCTTAAGTATTTGAACTTCTCTGACCCTTGGTTGTTCCCATTCCTTGGAGCTGTGTCACTGAAGGAGCTCTAACAAAAATATTAGCACATTCCTCTGAATCAGGAGGGAACAAAGAAATGTGGGCATAAGTTATGTCTGCAAGGAACCCTCTGTGCCACCTCAGAGGAGAAATCGTATTCAGAAGAGAGAATGTGAAAACAATCCCCCCCCTCAAATGGATTTATTGTCAATAAAATATGTAACTCTGTATGATTTTAACTATGCTGTTCACGTTGTTAGGTTGTCATAACTGATCAAATAAATATTAAATATCTGATATTTTACCCTTTCTTTCAAGCAAGACAAAATGTTCTTCATTCTTCTGACTACATCAGGACTTTGAAGACTTTCTTTTTCATGCTTTTCCTTGCCCTGAGACCAGTGTGAAACATCCTTTAGAGTTTGAGGTACCTTGAGTACCTGAAATCTTTGAAATTGTAATCTTTTTCACTTTCATCACTTGTTTGCTGTTGGCACTGCAAGTGGCCGGCTCGACTGTCCCTTCAAGTGGCCGTGGTTAATTGGCGTCTGAAGTCTGTCACTGCCTCCCACTTCCATCTGGAAGTAATCTGCTCGAGTATGAAATATGCTTCTTCAAAGGCCATCACTGTCATCATTATCTAGTCTTTTGTCTGTCATAATCCGCGCAGTTCTTGGTTGATATGAGATGTTATTGCGCTGAAACGCTGAGCTGTTTTGGATTATGTCATTTTTACTAAAAATAGGCTTTTAACTGGCAAGTTGTTTATATGGCTATAAAAAATCCTTGTTTTGCTCTTGAGTTTATTTCAGAGATACTGTTTATGGATGGAAAATTGTTTTGAATTTCCAAAATAAGCATTAACCCTGGCTAACAGGGTCGGACATAAACAAATCTGTTAAACTGTCTTCATTTAAAGTGCCTTGGATTTAATATCACATATGCCTTTGGTCTGTATTTTCTCTCTGTGACTACCGTAAAATGTTCTTATTCCAGCCAACGTGTGCAACAACCACAAAGTAACTGCTACAAGCATGCCCACTTTTTTCTTTCTTAGTTTTTCCTCTCTTTTTTTGTTAACAGAGATAATGTCTATGCACATGTGAGTGAGCCACATGGGCTGCAATGGGTGCAACTGGGTGTGATTTCCTCTGTCTGGTTTTCCTCACAGTCCAGCTTCCCCTGAGGGACCCCTTTTTAAAAACAGCTCTTTCTTGCTTAGCACAGTGCAGACCAGCACAGCAAAAACCCAGGGCTGCAGGAGCTCCTGAGAAACCCTATATGTCTATACAGCTCTTAATTTCCAGGGGCACTCTACAGGGCTTCAAGATTTGATTAAAACATTTGGACAAAATTTCCACTGTGTTAGTAAAAGTGGAGCTATTCGCAAAACCTCTCATAAGCAACCTGCCCATCATAGTTAATTTGTCTTTTTTGGCTCAACTGATATAAATCCACCTATAGGAAAATATTTTTTTCCCCACAAGATTAAATTCAGATCCACGCTGCTTAGAGGCACATTGGCTCGAGCATTAAGCATGCTAGAAGAAGGTATTCTCCTTAAGAAAAAACAAAGAAAGGTCAGGAATGCAGACCAGAGTCGACCTGAAACTACTCTGACCCAAAAATGACAGGCCTCTGGGGTGCTATTGTTAGAAAGCAGAGATTTGTTAAGTGCTCCATCTGCTACTAGTCTTACCATAATTATTTCTGGGATGAAACAACTGATAGTTTTAATATGATTAAACTAAATCTCACGCGCTTTCATAAGCTCTTATTCAATAAAAATAGAGATACTGTTTTATTTCTCAACAACTAATTTCTATAACACATCTCAGTGGACCAGCTCCATGACAACTGAGCAAAGTCAGCCTTCTGGTAAAGACCATGAGAAGATATGGTTGAAAGCTCTAAGAGCAGGAACTAAACTTTGAGCTAATTTTTTTTTCTTTTCAGACTGCTGTGTTGAAGTCAGAGCTTTAACTTCAGTAAAAATAAACACTAATACCAGTGTGGTGTGTAGGGGTGTAATCAAAAAATCCTACATTTAAAATAGTATTGTTAAAGAAAAAAGGTGCAGAATTGCCCATTCGGAAATGATGGATAACCTCTTTGACTGCTTAATTGCAATGGATAAACATTAATGTAAGTGGAAAAGTTGAGGTTTATGTTAACTACTTTACGCACTGGATTCCTTACTCTATAGTAGTAGGTGAGGTGTTTTGGCAGTTTGATGTCTGTGGCATTCAGGTGGATGTTAGTGCAATACCAAGAACTGTTTCTGCCCATCATTTTGAGACTTGTTATGAGACCATTTCTAAACAATTTGAAGTCCATCATTGTACAGTGAGGAACATTATTCATATGTGGAAAACTTTCAACACACTTCAAGCTCAGACTGTGCAATGCTCAGAGAAACTGCAGAAAACAAAAAACATGAAACAAGAGCTACATCTCAGACTCTGCAGGCCTCGGTTAGCATGTTAAATGTGAAAGTTCACGAATGTTACAATCAGGAAAAGACTGAACAAGTGTGGTTTGTTTGGAATGGTTGCCAGGAGAAATCCTCTTCTCTCTGAAAAGAACGTGATGGCACAGTTTTGGATTGCAATATTGCATCTGAACAAAACAAAAGGCATCTGGAGCAATGTCCTTTGGACAGACAGGACCAAAGTGTAGATGTTTGGCCATAATACACAGCACTGCATTTGGAGAAATTTAAACACAGAATATCAGTGCAAACACTTACTGTCAATACTAACTGTCAAGCACAGTGGTGGAGAAGTGCTTGTTTTGCAGTCATGAGTCAACAATGAACTCTTCTGTACAACAAAATATTCTAGAGTCAAATGTGAGGCCATCTGTCTGAGAGCTAAAGCTTGGGCTAAAACTGCATTATGTAAAAGGTCGATGATCCCAAGCACAGCAGCAAACCTTCAACAGAATGGCTGAACAAAGATTTTGAAATGGCCCAAATCCTCGACCTGTTTGAAATGCTGTGATAGGACCTCAAGAGAGCTGTGCATAAATGAGTCCCTCGGTGAACTGAACTGAAGCCACGCTGTAAAGAAAAGTGGGCTGCAAGCTACTGAATCATGGACTGCATTTAGCTTTTCTTTTCACAAGACTCAACAGAGTCTCATGACCATATATAGAGAAAAGCATACACACTTTATACTCCACTTATCTGACATGGTATTAGTCACTTTTTTCAGATTGAGGTTTTTAATGCAAAGCATACTTTAGGTTCATGCAATTTAATGCATTTAGCCAACGAGCCATGGGTATAAGGCATAATTAGACCACCTACAGCACCGGATGACTTTTTAATGATGTGGGCACATGTAGGACATGTATGATTCCTCCTCATTAACCATACAGTCCTTTGTATCATTGATACCAGACACTGTACCACTGCAAAACAAACCAGTCTTCATAATATGTTTGAACAGTTAGGTACATTTACTACAGAGGACTACTTTTTGTTTACATGAAAAATGTTTTCAGGGGCTTTTAACAGAATAAAAGGAGCTCTTTGCAATGAATTAATGGTCCACTAAGAGAATCTGTGCATCCTCCAGCAAATGATTTTATCACTTAATATATTTTCTGAATTTATGATGTAGAGTGTTTGTTTACTTAAATCTCGGGTGCCTTAAGTAACAAACACTGTGCCTTACCAACAACAGGGATTTATTTGAAGACTGCAGATGAGAACTCTATGAAGACTGCCACAATTTGAGCAACTGAATACTAACAATGAGCGGTGAAAGTTCAGGAAATGAGTGAAGCCAATATTTGAATTAGCTGTCAGAAAGATTTATTTTCTTCTTAAAACCAGTATGCATGAAAAAAAAAAAACTTGAAAAATAATCAGCCACATGAGTGTGTTAATCTGTGAATTGTCAGCATGTTGTGATTCGAGAGCTTTGGATGAATTTATCCGGACATTCCAAATTTTATGCAGCGCTGATGTTTATAAACATAGATTTGATTTCCACTGAAGTCCACGAGGGGAAAAAATGACTTCACTTTCTTGTGCTATTTAATTTGGACTGATTTATTTCTGTAAGTTTTGTCACTCAGTTTTGGTCACTGACATTTGCACATTTAAGCGTTTAGAAGTGGTCGCGTAAAACGGTGGCCTGCAAACAGCTCCTTGTAACACCAAGAGAAATAAATTCAGCTGCAGTTTTAAAAGAATGCTGCAAACGCTTTGACCTGCTGGCATACCAGTGAACACATGTTAAGACATAAGACAACCACAAAAGTTTTTTGTTGTTTGTTTTTTTTTATATGATGTCTGTTCAGTGCGTCACATGAGGGGGGAGGAAAAAAACAATTTTGCATGGCTCTTTTATTTTTCAAAAATATTCCGACAGGGGTAAGACCTCAAGAACAACAAAACACTTCCCTCAAACACAGTTTGGTCTAATGCTCTCTTTTTTTTTCTTGAATAAACACAAATGCATCTGCATACATACAATTCATAAAGTACATGTACATATCTTGTTTTGAATGGGTACATAATGATACACAGTTGCCCTTTCAAATGTGAGTTACAAGTCCATGATTTGATCTTCAGTTCCTGTTTGAAAGTTGTGCTATTGATCTCCTGCCAGTGCATCTTTTTCTCTTTTTTATTTTGTTTTTCTTTTCAAACTAGCAGATTTTACAAGAAGTAATTGTTATATTCACCTCTTGAAGAGCAAGCAATGACACTCAACAGTTTATTTATAAAGAGGGACAGAAGAAAAAAAATCAAAAAGCACCAGAGGAACTGAAACCGTCTTCAGTCAAATGTCACCTCTTTGTCATTTCCCATGTGAGTGCCAGCTAGTGTCCCGTGCTTTCTCTGTGCCTGGCTATGTGAAGGCTTTCTCTTTCTCTGAGTCCCTGGGTGAAGCTGTCTCTGGAACAGGGCTCGTCACTGTTTCACAGATGAGACAGGTGTCTGTTTGGTATGCCCGCGGCCTGTCACACACAGCCGTTCTCCTGTCTGGGCTTGTGCACCGCACTGGTCTGTGGGGGGTAGAGGGAGGGAGCGAGTGTGCACAGGAAGCCAGCCAGCAATGTGAGGCCCAGTCCACCCCACGCACAAAACATGGACCAGCCGTAACCATGACTGATGTCCTCTGGTATGCCAAACATGTAGCGCGGATAGCGGGACAGTTCAAAGTTGATTCCGGCCACACACGTGCAAAGGGAGATTATGCAGCACGTCCCTGTCAGAGACCGAGGATAAGACAAGTCAGCAACCCGATTTCATCCCCCCTTAATGGTGGGCCACGGTTAACAAAGACTACACCGCCCCTCTGCGGTGAGTCGGGGCACTGCTCTTTATGTAAAGAACTTCTTACCTCCCATGAGGAAGAGAAGTCCGGCGACATACTGCATCAGATCGTGGTCTTTACAGCAGCCCAGAGCGCCTATGATCCAGCCGAACATGATGATGGATATGGCCATTCCTATGAAACTGGCAGTCATCCTCTGGAGGTCTGCAAAAAAGGGCACAGCAGGAAACACAGTGTATGTCGGGAGACGTGCTCAGTTTTTCTACATTAATTCATTATTTTAAAAAAGGCAACTCACGGAGCGCGTGCCACTCATCCTGCCTTATTGTCTTCGTCAGATTGATTGGCAGATTTCTGGGGAGCTCTGATGATGAGTAGTAGTATTTTATTGGTGTGCAGCGCGGAACCAATCCTGTGGATGTAAACAACACAAAAAGGATGTCTCACATTAGTACTGAAACGAGATGAAGAGGATACAAGGCTCGCTCCTGCCACCCCCCACCTCCCAAAAATACGCACCAGCCCCCCCTCCACCACCACCGCCCACCCATCCACCCACACCACTGTGGAGTAGCTTATTGTACGCATCCCGAGGTTTCTGTTACTACAGGCTGCCCTTTTGTGCTGGGGAGAGAAAAAAAAACAGCACGTCGATTGCATTATAACCGTACTCCGTGCGATACTGCGTAGGCCTCGAGGGTCTTTGCGCAGCATCAGCACCTTGGATAGCGCATTCGCGCACAAAGTATTGTTACCGACAGCGGCTACCACTCGACACAAAGCTTCCAAAACAAACACGTTACAGCACAAAAATACGAAGCCCGATACCAAACCTTTAAAGATTAAATCCTCCGTCTCCAAGTCAAACCCCTCTCTGTGGCACTTTTTCCACAGTCCGGTGACAGTGGAGTTAAAATGCCGACTGCAGAGAGACTCCATGGCCGGGGCAGGAGGCAAGAAGTGCCGCTTAGCCCGCAGCAGCATTTCGCCGCTGACACTGGAGCCCTTCCTTTCAACGTTCTTCTCCTTTGGCAGCATCCGAAGCGGAAGGTTGTTGTTGGAGATGTAAATGTAGCCGGGGTCGTTTCTTTTGTTTGAGTAATTCTTGCAGCGTTCCCGGTGCCTCCTGGCGTCAGTCTCGTACCAGTTGTCGGTGCTGATCGCCACCGCGATCAGTCCCAAAGCGCAAAAAGCCAAAAACAAACCTGCCACGGTTAAAGTCCTCATAGCAGCCATGTTCCATGCGTATCTCGCCTCGGTGCCGTGATATTTACACGGGACAGCGGGACTCCGCTCCTGGCTGCTGCTGCTGTCAGTGTCTAAGGTGGGGAGAAAATTCGGTAATACGTGGAAATCGGAAATGCTGATAAATCGGTGAAGCCCTCATTTCTCTAATTTCTCAAGCATCCCCTAAAAGAGCCATATTCGGGGGCGGAGGATAAATAGATTTGGGCCTTGATGTGCTATTTTGGTTGTCTCCTCTATGCCTCTGAACTCAGTCTAGCCTAGATACTGGCCAGTTCAACGTTTCTTTCCAGTAGATGGAGACAGAGCAAATATTTGAAAGCACGAGAAGCCCCAGACCTGCACTTTACGCACCATGGGTCATTGTTTGCAAGCGTCATAAACACGATTTTGGGGGGTTAAATAAAATAAAGGAACCTTTACTGTCTTTTAATAGACCATGTCTCAAGGCACCACAGCTGATGTGTTCCGTGAAACATAAAAATGCAGACAAACAACCTGCTTTTCTCCGTGTGGTGTGTTCACAGGAAACAGTTTCATCATAGCCAGCAGATTGCCTCTGGTAAGTTTCCATTAAAACAGGCAAAGATGTCAAAGCACAGCGTAATAATGTTAGACTCATTTGATTATTTCAAAAGAAATCATAAAAATCCACCTTCAAAGCAGAAAAAAGTCAGAAGTTGGTTATAAGTATCTCAGTTGTGTGGATGTGTTGTATAAAAAACGCAGTTTGCAGGGACAGGGACAAAGTTATAGGGACAAAGTGAGTCCAGCTATTTCAGTCGTGTTTTCACTGGTTTCATCTCATGGTCAGAACTTCCTCAATTGAAACCATAATGCCAAACAAAAAGAGGAACACGCCTGGTCCAAACTTCACTTTTGGTTTCAACTGCTGCCTGCAGTAACGATTAAAAAAATTCCAGCATGAATAAATCATATTCTTTGTAATTGAGAGTTAGAATCTCATAAAGTCTGCTTTCCTACTCAATTATGATGTGTTAAATCAAATAAGTGTCACATTCTCTTTAAGTTTAATCATGTTAGAAATGAGTGCAAAGATTAGAGTTAATGTCTCTTTAATCACATCAGTCGAACCGACGAGAGAGAAGAGTTGAAGCAGGAAAGGGCTTGTCATTTAATATGTGATAGCAACCTTCTCCTCTCACTGTATCTTCTTTACGATGAATATTTGCACAGACATGTGGAGATGTTTTGCACTCAGAGTGTGCTCTAACACACAAAAAAGCACGCTGGGCTTTAGACTTTTAATAAATGCATGTAAACATGATGTATGGCAATCAGGAACTAACTCATCATATGAATCTGGCAACTGGATATGAATGCAGACTGTATATGTTCCAACTTATTTCTCACTTTCAGTTCCCATTTGCGTGCTGCAGTCAGTGCCTGGCGACACTGCGTATTTATCGGTGAAGCAATAAGAAAAAGTTATAAATTACCACAAGCTTAAAGAACCAAGAATCTCATGAAGCCTTGTTTACATGATGGATGGCTATGTTATATCATCTGTAAGTGGATCTCTTTTGATTTTTTACCATTTATATGTCAGTTTGTGACATCGTGAAGGTATTTTTTTTCCATGTGGGTTTCTGTTAGATTGAGTTTTCAGTTACCTTTGAAGGTTATTATAGTGACCAAAGTAGAGCTGTAAGACACTGAAGGGGTATTTTATTTGCTATTAATGTGTGCAAAGATGATTTTTGTTTGTGTTTAATCAGTATGTACTTATTTCACTACCTTTTTCCCGTTAACGTGTAGTAAAGTCCAGCATATAATCTGCACTCCTTCTTTATTCAGTTGATTTTATTGTTTTGTGTCTGTTTCATGTTCTTGTAAAAGCAACGCGTAATAACTAAAGATTATATCTGAAAAATTTTTGGAAAGACAGACTCAAACTTTTAATATTTCAGAAACAACATCTCATATTTCCCCCCACAAAGGCTTCAGAGGAAGTTATTGCAAATGAGGCAGAGAACTATCGACCATCTGTGGAGCTATACCCCTACCTCACCGGCGTGGGGGAGATTTGCGATGGTTAGTAGACTGGATTTCAGTGTTAGAAGGAGATTCATTATACGGCCATGTGCTTAAACCTCGGTCACTTTTCAGAACGTAGATGGACCTTCCAATCTGAGCGGGTCCAGGCATCAGACTTTGAGAATCCCCTCACGGAGCTTCAGGCCGTGTCTCCTCCACAACTGATACCACCCTATCGCTACGGCAGTGAATCACTGTACCTCCAACTTGATCCTCCACTCGTTCCTCTGGCTGCATCACCACAAGTAAGTCCATGTATGGTAGCTTGAAAAAACACAGTTTCTATTGATGTGATTGGAATTACTGAAGGAACTAACTGATAATGATCCCCCCCTTCTATTAGATACACTCACTGCCCAATCAACTATTCCAAAACAGGGAACTGCTTTTAAATGTACTGCAGTATTTTTTATTTGTTTTACTGTGATTGAGGTATTAACATGCAGCAGTGATCTTAGGCAGTAATGAAAAAACATTTACTCAGCTGTTACTACACTGGGTGAGGGAGAAGACCTTTCCTAGAGTCTTTAAAAAAACGTCAAAAAAAACAAAAAACAAAACTAAGGTTTTGGTTATTATTCTCACTGTCTTGAACTCAGACGTGTCTATAGTAACAGTAAATTATTTGGCTTTACTGTGATTGACTTGACATTAAAATGTACCTAATGTAAGTGTCACATTCACTATGAATCCTACATGTCAGAAAATTGCCTATAACAGTTTTCTTTACTCCAAGCAGAATCACAGGCCAAGAAGACCAGACAATTTGGGGCATTTTTCTACTAAACAGGATTTGTTGTTAAAATCACTTGTAATTAACATGTTTAGTTGACAGATTAATCAACAAATAGACTAGTCATTTCACACATAAGTGTGTATATAAACTGGACATGCTCATGACTTTCAGAATAATTCAACTACTGCCAAGAAATGAAAACAAACTTTGCTGCTGTGAATTGAATTGGGGATTTAGAAGATTATAATGTGATTTTATCTACACCAATGCAGCACATGATGTGGACAGTCTGGGATATTTCCTCTGAAATGTCATCTGCACTGTTGGGTACTGCTGAGCACTGAATTCTAATTCTGGCGGGGGGAACTTCCTCTTTTAACACAATGACTGAGTTTAAATGAAAATGTCAGGCGATGAGTAACTGCAAAACCAAAAAAAGGTTGCCCGCTCTGTCACTTCTGTGCATAAACATGCTTTAAATTTCCCCTAAAGATCCCATATTACACCTCACCCCTGTGCTACCAGTATCCGTCTTCGGCCTCACCTGGACAGTACTACTCAGAGGAGGACCAGAGAGGAATCAGTCCACCGCTTGAGGTATCAGAGGGCGAGGATGAATATGAAGGTCATAACCCTTCTTCCTTCAGAAGAGACACTAGTGGGTATTTTCAAACCTCTTTTTTTTCTTATATTCAGTCATAAAAACTGATTAACACTGCTTTAGCAAATCTTATACTTTCCACTCCAGACAACAAGAAGAAAATCCGTCTGTACCAGTTCCTTTTGGACATGCTAAGAAACGGCGACATGAGTGACAGTATCTGGTGGGTGGATCAGGACAAGGGCATCTTCCAGTTCTCCACCAAACACAAGGAAGTCCTGGCGAGCCACTGGGGTATTCAGAAAGGAAACCGCAAAAAAATGACCTACCAGAAAATGGCTCGAGCTCTGAGAAACTATGGTAAAACTGGAGAGATTAAAAAAGTGAAGAAGAAGCTAACCTACCAGTTCAGTGAGAATGTGTTGAGAAACCTCTATTCACGTCAGTGCCCTCAATAACAAGGAAACAAATGCTGTCTTTAATCATGCTAAACTACACAAATTTGTATGTTGCCTGTAGATTTACAATTTCAGTTTGTTTTTCTACGATGTTTCCTTCCTTATTTATTTGTAATCTGTGACATTTGGTAATGTCTATATAAATGGTTTCATTTTAAACTCAAATTATCTGTGAATAAGAACAAAATGACGAGAACAAAGATCAGTGAAAGCTGCAAAGAAATCTTTTAACATTGCATATTGTAATTTTATGAATGCCTGTAAATAAATATAATACTCTACTATTTTTGTCAGACTATTTAAATTAACTGGGTCTATCTATGAACATGCAAAAAATATGTTTTACTCCCTAAAATAAAAATAAAAATCCTTACCTTTGTTAAAAAGACAGAACAGAGCTGTCCCTCTCTGGAAGGATGGAGAACTCATTAGGATAGTAAATTAAATGGTTGACGCAACAACACTCTTCATGCAAAAATATTACCCACAACAGTTGCTACGAAATGACCTGAGAGTAAATTACAAAGGTGTGTTGTGTAGTCATATGGCACGTCTTTCTTTGGACAAAAGCTTTTTCTTCACTCGTTTTCAGTTTATTCCTTATACCTGGCCATTTTAAGAGGAAGGACTTTTATTTTCTTGTTTTTTTTTTCTGTTTTTTTTTTTTTTTTTTTTTTTTTTTTTTTTTTTTTTTTTGTTTTTGCATTTTTTTTATTTTTTTTTTTTTTTCCTTTTTTTTTTTTTCTGACATTT
>VUQR01017318.1:0-18471 GCA_015108515.1 Hemichromis elongatus
TGCAAAACGGGTGTATGCAGAAAACACTGTGTTAAGTGGATGAGTTGTACAGGGAGATGGCCACAGGCAGGAATGATTTCCTGTGTCGTTCAGTGGTGCTTTTCAGTAACCTCAGTCTCTCACTGAACGTGCTCCTGTGACTGACCAGCATGTCATGGAGTGGGTGGGAGGTGTTATCCAACATTGTCTTTATCTTGGACAACATCCGCCTCTCCGACACCACCTTAAGGGAGTCCAGCTCCATCCCCACAACATTACTGGCCTTACGGATCAGTTTATTGAGTCTGTTGGCATCTGCGACCCTCAGCCTGCTCCCCCAGCATGCGACGGTGTAGAGGATGGCACTGGCCACAACAGACTCATAGAAAATCCTAAGCATTTTCCGGCAGATGTTGAAGGACCTCAGTCGACTCAAAAAATAAAGATGACTCTGGCCCTTCCTGTAAAGTGCTGTGGTGTTTTTAGCCCAGTTCAGTTTATTGTCTAACTAACTCAGACGCTTTTTTTATGCCACACCAGCACATCTTGTGTTGTAGGTTCTGGGAATTTGCTGATAGTGTAGACATAACTGTCTATATATGTCTGTATATGCTGACAGACTGTAGGAGGAGCTGTTTGAAAGAACTTCAGAACTGCATCAAGTTTACTGTAACATGTGTTTTCACTTGTTCTCTTTGACATCAGTATATCTATATTATATTTATCTGTGGAATTAGTTGCAACTGGGTTGGTAGTCATTTTTGATATTTTGATTATTTAAAATCTTTTTTTTATGACAATTAATGGATGTCTTCTTCACTATCTAGCATGACTTGTAGTTTTCTGAAACTATTATCATATATGTCCTTTAGATGGCAGCATAGATCCACTATATGACTGATGGTGAATGGTGTACGCCACCGCAAAATCATACGAGACAGATTTTATTAATAGTATGATTAATTTTATTGGAAAGTGAACACACTGTAACAACCCACTGTAACAAAATTAATCAATTTATGCATTACAGTTAAAGTAATGGTGTCAGCTTAATTATTCTTGTTGCAGGGCTCTGCTGTTGGTGATGCAGAAGGAGCGGAAGATGGAATCTGAGGAAATAATAAGAGGCAAAAAAATAATAATTTTTCTAGCAGGGCATGGTATTTACAAACGGAATTATTTTTTTATTTTTTATTTTATGCAGTCTCACCTGAGCATCCACAGTACTCTTCACGGTGTTTTCCACTTTCATAATCTGGCGCTGTGGAGTCACAGAGCAACATTTAGGCAGTGTAGTTTTCATTCATATTGCACAGCCTATGAGAACACAGATTCATTGTTTCCTACCCTGAATCTTCCCAGTGGATCAGGCTGAACAGGAAGCTGCTGTGGAGCAGCACCGGCAGGGTTCCCCTAAACCAAAAAAGCAAATCTAACATTTCTGCAAACAATAACCACTTATACACTTAATGGAAAGACTGTTTACCATCGCAGGTTGCTGAGGAGCATTCATCGGTGCCATTTGGGGTACTCCCATGAAAGGAACCTGGTACTATGGAAGCAAGACAGATGCTCTTAAACCTGCAACAATTTGTGTTGTTAACACCACAACAATAAGTGCCTTACTAACCGCATTGACTGCAGGGACAGCAGGGAAAGGGTACACATTGCCGACCTGAGCAGGAACAACAAAAGCAGGAACTCGAGGTACAAACTGTGAGAGGGAAAAATCAGTGGTATTTAGATTTACTGCAAAATATCTGTAAAAAGTCACATTATGGCTCAAACTGAAATCCAGTGGACTGACCTGAGCAAACTGGGGCTGCCCAATAATGCCTGCTCCACCGCCAGCTACAATTGGTGGATTCAGACCACCAGCCAGCATCCCAGGGATTCCTCCATTTAGGAGTCCTCCATTTAAGAGTCCTCCATTCAACATCCCTGCATTCATAGCTGCCAGCAGCCTTGCAGTCTGCATGGAGCAGGAAAAAAACTTGTTGACTTTGACCTAATTTAGATTTTTAACTAAAGCTTTAATCCTGACTGTATCTTACCTTTCCTGCACTGACCTGAAATTAATTTAGACGAGATATAAACATTAGTATAGATATATGCACAGATGGATAGATGGATAGATAGATTTACTTCTACTCACATAGCCGAAGGTTGCTACAAATGCTGCGAAGAGAAGAAACTTCATTTTGCACCTTGAATCGTGTAAAAACACACAAACCTTGTACGTTTTCGCTCTGGCTTCAACTGTTATGTGCCCAGAAAGCTAACATGAACTCTCTGTTTCAAAGACGCCTTTTATCAGTCAAAGAGATTATTATGAGCCAATTAGAAAGGAGAACACTGCCTTATTCACATGCTATATTTGTCACCTGCGTGTCATGGGAAGTTGGGATATGGCATCTATGGTTTCTCTACGTTACAAGATTTAAAGAAATGTAATGCAACAAAGTCCCTGTTTTTAAAGAATCTTTAGCCATTTCACACGGTGACATTGTTCTTGACAGAGCTGAGTGACCACAAAAAAATAACGCAGTGATTCATCGTCGCGGGAAGGGTTTCTAGAGGCTTCTGGGAGCTCCTGACTTAAAACCAGTATGGACCTCGTTAATGTTGTGGGTTGTGGTTACAAGAGGCAAACAACTGACATCATAGTCATCAAGAGCTTTTGTAGATCACACTGTAAAAAATATGTGCATATCTGTGTTTGTGTGTGCGAGTTGTGTGCATGCTTAACCCCGTAAAGCCTGAACAATGACATAATTGCCAGAAAATTCTATTTTTTTTAAGCTAGAGTCTTTATTGAACCTGCTTTTTATTTTGAAAGAAATTAAATTTCATTTTACATGCAGGACTTTTAATTAGTGTCAATTTTTTTTTTGCTGCCTCCAGCATTTTTGTGCAATTTATTGGTCACATTTTGTTTAGTTTAAACCAAAAGAAATACAATACAGGGGTTAGGGTTTTTAAAAATAAATACATAAATAACGCTGATGATGTAGAGGTATCAGAAACACATTTATCTAAAAGAATACGTTATAGTTTTAAATTTCATTGAACATTTCACCTTTACTGTGTCAAGCTGCAGACTGTTTATCAGAAGATGTTTGTGACTTCAGGAAAACACCCAAGTATAAATGGCATCTTGGGATTTGATTCATGTCTAGAGATATAAATGGCATGTTCCCTGCTGCTGTTTTATAATTAAAAGTTAAAATAAGTGCCTCAGACATGGCTGGGTGCCTTACTGTAATTTGTGACGACTTTATAACAGTGACAAACTTTTTATTTGCCCACCCACATGCCACACTCTCGACCGATGCACATCTCCGCTAACAGTGACCCTCAGGAAATCAGTTAATCAGTAATAAAATTCTGGAATTTAACAAGAAAATGAAAACAGAAAGCCTACAGCCTGTTACATGAGCACATGTTTGGAGCCATTACATACATTACTGTGTGGTTGGATGGTTACTTTGTCATATACTGAGGCAGTCTGGGAATGTTTTTCCTTTTGCTGACTCTGCAGCTGACAGCAGACCAGGTAAACACCCTCTGTGGAAGTCTGGACTGGAGCTAATTACACACTGTCATGCAGTTATAATTCTGTT
Source organism: Hemichromis elongatus (assembly GCA_015108515.1). Taxonomy (NCBI): domain Eukaryota; kingdom Metazoa; phylum Chordata; class Actinopteri; order Cichliformes; family Cichlidae; genus Hemichromis; species Hemichromis elongatus. The sequence continues at coordinate 3,603 of VUQR01017318.1, forward strand.
TTCAGTTTTAAAGGACAAAAGGTTCTCTCTAATGTAAATGCAGTTGGTTATCTGATTTATTTTATTTTACTTTTTTATGTCATAGGTCCTTTTTTTTCCAAAAAGAAACTAGCTGTACCAGGAATTTCATTTTGATGTGACGGATTTATGGTTTTCAAATGCTCAAGTGAGACCATTTGGAAGTAGCTCGAAACTGTGTGTTGTAAACAGAAGACGGTGTATATTTTTATCAACCTCTTATATAAAAATAACAACCATCATATGTAGGCACACCCATGACCCTGTTGAATTTATTCAGTGTTTTGTTCAAGACAGATTTAACAGATTTGTTTTGTGCGTCAGGAGTTCTATCATTTATTGGTCATTAGTTACATTGATCTAAAACAGTAAACAACAGGTATTAAGGTGAACCACAATCAGGATTTAGTGATGAATCTGTGAGAAATGCGTCGTCTCATTCCACTTGCTTCTCCTCAGCATCTACCCCAGAGCATTCTTCCTCATCTTCAGTTGTTGTGGTCTTTATCACCGGAGACTGAGTCCTCCTGAGGCGAGCTGCGACTGACCGTCGAAACCTCAGTTTGCCGCTCGGGTTTGCAGCACCAGCAACACCGCCCAAGGGTTGTGGGTTATTTTGCCCGACTGCTGACATCAGCTGCACTTGGCCGGGGGTCAACACGATACTCTGAGGCCCTCCACCAATATTTCTCTGTGGCAGCACTGCAAACAGCCCACCTGCAGCTTGCTGAGTCCCTGGCCCTTGCAGGTTCATGGTGGCTCCTCCTGCTTGGCCCATGAGAAGAGCTCCACCCTGTGGGAGAACTGCAACTGGAATTAGTTGCTGTGGTGGAGCCTGACCTACAGGGTTCCCAAGTGGCTGGATAAACAAGGTATTACCAACTTGGACTACTTGTGCCACAAAGGGCTGACCAGTCAGTGGAACCCCATTTTGAGCCCCAGCATTTGCACCGTTGGCAGCTCCTGGTCCTCCATTGTTGTTCACTCCCCTATTGACAAGTGCCTCGGCACTCCCTGAAGACACACCACTCTCCACCACAAGAGCCAGGCTCTGAAAGATAACCCACAGCATGCAGTACATGTTTTAGCTCAGTGCAAGCAGCAGACGATCAGCAGGTGAAGCGCCACTTCTTTCTTTACTTATATAGAAGGCGTCAGACTCACCGATTACCAGAAAAGGTCCAATCAGGATGCTTTATCTCATAAAAAAGAGGTGCTGTAATCATCATGACCAAGCAGCAAGCTATTTTTTGCTTCGTCGCCTCACAGCAGGCCATTATTTAGGATCAAGCGGCAAACCAAAATCAACTACCAGTGACTTGCATTCTTAAATCTATTGTTGCAGAGCTATTCATCTCACAAAGGAACACACACACACAAAAGAAAAGAAATGAAGAAAAGATATCAGAACATGAAATGATATTTATCAGGGTCTTTTTGTAGGAGACTTTATTTCAGCACAAACATCAATAAGCAACAGAGTTTACTGAAATATTCTGAAAGTGTGAATTTCTTTGTTGTCCAGAGCCTTTAGTTAGCACTATAAGGAAACATAATATCACAAGACAAACATGTATACATTTGCTACTAAGTTAGCCAATAGAGGTGCTATTTTACATTTGCTAGTATCAAACAGGAGTCTGCAATTGTCTACTACACCTTTGTGATATTAGAAACTAATAACCGTGGTGCTACCTGGCACTGTGTAGTGTACAATGTTTCTTCTACCATCAAGCTGCGATAACTTTGCCCCAGTTTGGAATGCATTGTAATAAAGATTTAGAACATAGCCAGCAAAAAAATAACTACTTCTTTCTTCTAATAGATGTCTCTAGCAGCTCAGTCTAAATTACAGATCAGTGATTTAAAGGTCCATGCTTGGCCTTACACAAAGCTTTTTTTTTTATAGCGGGAGGTAACATGGGTTTGTTTCATCTGTATTTGTCAGAGTGCACTGTATCATTTTGAACAGACAAAACTTCAACAGCCAGATGTTCAAGCTACAGTGCTGAAGCAGCTTTTGTAAGCTTATGTAGTAGATGAGGAACAAAGCGAAGCTCAGAAAAGCAGGTTGGCATCCATGTCCTCTGCAGAAAGAAAGTTACGAAGAATTAGAGTTTGCATCTAAATTATTAGCTAACAGTATCAGAAAAAGTCCATTTCTGAACATGTTTTATAGCAACCTGCTGGGTCTTCATCTAAAATCTTGGGAGATATATCCAGATCAGAGCATCACATTTTTGAAAACTCTACTATCTATGCGATTATATTGACCTTGAACACAAACGTACTATGTCACTTATGGGAAGGTTTCTCAAAAATATAAGAAACAACAATCTTCTCACCATTCCTGATACCAAAACAGGTGATCCACTCCTTAAATGATACCAGTTTGTCTTTGTCAGCATCGCACTCCTGGAAGAAGTGAGAGGTGCAGTGCTCCATTGGCACCAAGGGGACCCTGAGAGGGGCCAGCTCTGAGTGGGACAAAAACCTGTGGAGGAAAAAAACAGTTTATGATCATTGTGAGCAATCAGAGTGTGCATTATGACTCAGTAATGTTTTCCTTTCAGGTCTTTGAAGCCAAAGACCAAAACTCATTTGTGGCTCCTTCTTCTGTAATAAAACTAAAGCAAACCACTACATTGGATATGGACATTTATTGAAACTCTATTAAAACTTTTAAAGAGCAGCTAACGATGAATTTTTTTAGGCTTGCTTTTAACAAGCAGATATATTTGATTTGTTTTAATAGTTGTGTTTTTATTTGTTGGTTGTTCTTGTGAAGCACTTTGTGATTCTTATCTAGAAAGGTGCTATATGAATAATTTTAATTAATTAATAATTAATTACAGTTATTGTCGCCTATTTAATTATTATTTTGAATGTATTTTTGTCAACAGTGTCTCCATTGCGTAGGTGTTTACACATTCACCTGATATGTGCAAGGGAGAGGTGCAAATACCCTTTGGGGTTTAATCAGGAAGGGCATCTGGTGGAAAAATCTGCCAAATCAAGTGGAGCTCTTATGCTGTGGGGACTAGCTAGCTAGCTATCTAGCTAGCAAGATAATTTGCGGTCTGGCAAGCTATATATATTTTTTGTTTGTTTGTTTTGTTTCTTTGTTTTATAAAACATACTATATGTAAAAAGTAAAATGTACCTATCAGATGGGTGCTGGTCCAGCTGAGCAAATTGCCAGTGTACTGGATAGATGTACATGTTGTAGTTCTTCTCAAAGTCCTGTGCGAGGAGCTCAACAGAGTGATCACCTGCATGAAGGCGCCTCTCACTCTCAAAGATTTTCTTCACCTAAAAAATAGAGGAGACCACACTGAAACTGGTTTCAACCACTTAAACACACTATTTTTAAAGAGCTGTCTGTGTAGTAAGCCTTACTCTGAAACGCTGTTTAGGAGTGAGGAAACCAGGAGATATGGAGTCATGTTCATAGAGCTGGAGCAGCACGTTTTTGAGCCAATCTCTCATTCGTAGAGGAAACTGCACCAGCTCAGTGTCCACACACGGAGGTATCACTGAGACAGAGAGGACCAAAAAAGCACCAGATGTGTTAATTAGTTCTTTCTTCACCACACTAAATGATACAGTTTGTATAGTGTTTAAATACAGTCTCACATTTGCACGGCCCAGTGTAGTCTAGGTGAAGTCTGTGTCCTTTCTTAGTGCCCTCCAGATTGCATTTAGTAGCAAAGAGTTCACATGACGTGTCGTACGTTTTGTTGTCTGTCCCACAAACCTAAACAAAAACAAAAGTGTTTAAATAAATAAAGAGAGAAGATCTAGTTTTACACACTGTCCTCAAAGAGTTTTATGCAGACATGACTTGTGAAGGACATAAAGACACAATACAAAGATAAAATTCCAGAAAACCTGCTAACTCATCATAACAGGCAGGGTAGTTAGAGCTAATATTAAAAGAAAAGCGTTCTCTGCTTTGTCTTGCAATAAAGTCAAAATACCATCTCCCACAATAACATCTGTACTTTTTCCTTTTTCTCCTCACTAAATGATCTGAAAGGCTGCTGCAGACAAGTGTGTCACAACCACAGCGCATCACATAAAATGTATGTGTATAAATGAATAATAATCAATAAATGTGACATTTGTTTCATAGGCATCAACATAACTTACATAGTCAAATTCATTCACACTGGGAGGACACTCTGACGGTTCTTGACACACACACCCTGGCTTATTGTCTGCATCAAGTTTGCACGTTTTTCCACGTTTGCAGCGGAAGTCTTCACATGGATCTGGAAGAAAAGTCAGACACTGATCAGACCTCTGACCCATAATTCATCTGATTTCTGGAAACAGCAATATAAATGATTTATTTTCCTAGCTTGTTTTAAAGTATTACTTGCAATAGAAACCAGTTCCCTACAATAAGCCCACATCATCCTCGACATTCCTTTGTCGTTAGAGTTGGTATAGTGATTAAATTCGACTTGATCTCTCTTATTCACTCCTAAGCCTGCAGAGTTGTGTTTTGGTAGTGACTGTGAAGCAGAGAGGCACTATTCATGCGGAAGTTGGAGCAAAATGATTCAGTCAGCAGATTCCCCATGTGAGACTATTCGGATGGTGTATTAGTCAGTAAATGGTGAATGCTGCTGCTGACCAGACACTCTGCATTTCTATACTGTAAAAATAACAACGTGTAATATGGATGACACAGTTAAATTAATTTTTTTTAACTTCCTTGAAGTGGAGCCTTTAACCGGCCTTATTCATTTACATTTATTTCAGTCTTATGTTATTTTGATATGTTGTTTATATCATTTTATCTTTATCATATAATCATGTTGTCCTTTTCTGCTTACATAACTGTCAACTAACAGAAAGTATTTGCTTGTATTAATCGACCTAGAAGTACAAGTAACCATATCACAGAAGGCTGAGGAGGAAGCTTTCAACAGAGACAATCAACAGAAAAAAAAAATAACCAGTAGGGGTTTCTGGGAGATGTATGCCTCCGCCAAGAGAAGGCCTGGACCTTGGGTACAAATCGGCTGCAGCTCTTATCTGCACTGGATTCACACCAACTAAAGGACCCTGGGAAAGTACAAAGAGACACGTAAAGGCGACATCATGCATGTATATAATCCTTCTCCTCCTCCTCCCACTACTAGTAATAATATTATTAATAACGTGAAGGTGAAATAGAAAGAGAAAATAATAAAGGTCAAGTTGTCCCAATGAAAATTGCGATGTCAGATTGTTTTTTATAAACTTTGGACTGATTAGTGCTGCTAAATGTTGCTAATGTTGTCAAAGCTGAGCAGTAAACTTGCAGAGAGCTTTAAAAGCATTAGACTTGTAAGTGAAAACTTTTTTTCACTTGCACTGATCTCTAGCAGGCTATTCAGCTGGGTCAGTTTCCCAAATAAAAGAAAGCCCAGTGACTGATTATGGGGCAGGTATACCTCCTTTAACCACTTTAAGATATTTACATGTGATTTGTAGATGCAGTGTGCAGAGCAAATTCTGTCATTTATTACTTCCTTACCAAGGAAATTACCCTGTCTTACACTCAATAATTAATTTTAACAATCAGTTCTTAAAATTGTTCAGCTGTGGGCTGGTTTTAAAATGGGACCAAGACAGAACTGGTTCCACAGCAGCACTTGTACTGAGTTGGTGGAAATGAAATACCGCGGAGTGGTGAGACTAAGAAAAAACAGGAAAATTGTGGCCTGCAAAACCAATGTAATCAGCAGAATCATTTTTATAACCAGGGGTGACTGAGACTGGCCAGTAACTCTTTGTGTATTCATGACTAAAGCCAACAGATTAAAAGTTATCTTAACCTTGGTAAGATTAAATTACCGATAAGCAGGGTGCTGGTTTAGTTCAGTAGGTGAGCAGGTCACCATATGCCACATGGCTCGAGAGCAGTAGTCTCAGATTTGAGTCTAACCTGCAGCCCTTTGCTGCATGTCTTCCTCTCTCTCTCTCTCTCTCTCTCTATCTATCTATCTCTCTTTTTCTCTTTCTCTCTCCCTTCCTTCCTGTCTTTCTATACTGTCTCTATCCAATGAAGCCTAAATAGCCAAAATAATAATAATAATGATAATCTACTGTAAAGAAAGAAAATATGGGTACTGTAATATAAGTATTACCCATTTTCCTGCCCGTCTCCTCTTTGTCTTTTGGTCTGTATTCTCAGTGCTGCTGCTCTCAGACTCAGGATCCTGTTGGCTCTCTTCCTGTCTGGGTTGTGTTTCCTCCCTGTCCGGAGAATGCTTCCTCGACCTTTGATTTTTCTTTTGCTTCCTTGTTTTCCCCTTAGTGTGACTTCCACCCATATTCTTACTCTTCTCTTCCTCCTTTCCAGATAGTGTGGCCCTCAATTCAAGCTCTGCATCGCCCTTTGCCTCTGGATGGTCCACATTTGCTTCAAGTTCTTTCTTGACGCTTAATTCTTGATCTGAGGAATCTTTGTCCTCTGTCTGATCAGACACCTCCTCGCTGTGTGCTGCCTCTGTGTTTTGAATGCCTTGTTCATAGTCATCAGCAATATTGGCCATTTCTTGCTCACTGGGCTCTTTCTCTCTGATTTCTGTTTTTGAAATAGGCTTGGTGTCATCAGAGTGGGTTTTGTCATTAGCGGATGCTGATGTCTGTAGAGGTTGTAGGAGGCTACTATCAGCAGCATAGTCCAGATCGACTGGAATCATTGATTCTGTGCTGCCATCTTCCTCTAGCAGTGCTTCAGTAGGCTCTTCCTTCCTTTCTGAATTGGTCATCTTCTCCTCTATTACATCTTCCACACTGTCTTCCTTCACTTCTTCCTCATCCAGCAAGCGTTTTTTTGTCTCTGAGTTCTCATCCAACTTCTTCTCCTGATCCTCAACGACCTCAACAACCTCACTAGACTCAGCCTTGTCTTTGTCAGCCTCTATTTCTTTCTCCTCCAGCTCTCTTACTTCAGCTTCATCCTCCTCTTCAGCCTCTTTCGTCAGGAGGTCTACCAGTTCTTCTTCACTCAACAGAACTGCAGTGCTTTTCTCTCGCTTTTCAGCCTTCCCTCCAGGTTCCTTGTCTTCAGAACTCAGTTCCTCATCTTCCTGCTCCTGGCTGCTGGCCTCAAATGTGACTAAAGTGGGTAAGATCTTTGGCGTATTGGCTTCCTCTGTGACAGCATCCTTAAGCAGGAGAAAAGGAAATACATTTACCGACTGTATAAAATTACATGATTCATTTAGCATGAGAATTTAAAACTCTAAAAGATGCTACTGTACCTTTTCTTTGGTCGTGTGCAAACTCTTATGTAACCCATGATGCTTTCCATGAGGTTTACTTCTTACCTGAAGATAATGAGAAAGCTCTGTAATATTTATTGTATGATGAGCACATTATCATGTTATGTTTTGACATGAGAGTCTTTGATTATTTTTACTCATCGAATTTAAGAAGAATAAGGACTTTGTTACTCACAGACAGAGCAAATGTTGCTGCCAGTAAGCAAAGGAATACTAAGCAGGCCCGCATACCTGGAAGATCAAAGTGAATCATTTAAATCTTGGATACATTGTCTTAAAATGGATAACATGTAAGTTTTTAGATTTTGAAATCAGCACAGAAAATCATTACACTAAAGGCTAAAAAGCTGTTCATAAGCTATCAATACATTCTACTCTGGCTTCTCCATTTTCACAACAAAGATGTGAACTTGGCACATCTTTCAAAGTGAAACAACTGAATGCATCTGTATGCTGCCAGCACATTCGTGACGAGCAGAGCTGCGGGCCCAGCCTCCACTATTGCCAAGGTTACAGGCCTCTGATATGCGCCTCACTCTCAAAAGTCACATTCAGAGCTAAAGTAAACACCAGAAGCTACCAGACTGGAAAAATTTGACTAAGTCAACAAACGTTTTGTATCTCTGGAGCCCAACAACACAGACATTACTGGGTCTGTCTGGTAAAATAGCTCTCAGCACAGCTCTCAGACATAAAGGTAATACAGGGTGTACACACCAAAGCAAAAAATTAGTCTTTATACTTTAAAAGTTACCAAAGACACTGCTATTACTCCTCTATTAACGATTGCTCCATCTTTAATAAAAATTAAAAGACATTATAAAAACCCTTCAATATAATATTTGTCTAAATTATATGCACCATATTAGTGTCTCAAAATATGGAGTGTATATTAACTAGTGCTACCACATTCTACAAAACAACAAAGCATCAAAAGCTCACTAGCATAACACTGGGGGCCTAAGTAATCAAGTCAGCAGTCACAACATACAGCAGGGCATAGTTTAAATGCAGTAACTATAAAGTGACTATATGCAGTAATATAAATTGAGTTGCAAAGCACTATTCATTTTAGCTATTTTATTATTTTTTTATTGCTGTAATTTTCATTTGTTTGAAACAGGTCTGTCTTGTAAAGGAGACATTGAGCCTCAGTAGAACTACCTGTATAAATAAAGGCTAAATAAATGAAAAATGAAAATGTGTTCGTCTCGAAAATTAGGATTTTTACCTGAGGCTGGCAGTCGCAAGAAAAATGAGTATCCTGCACAAACAGCACAGAGTGCCTGTGCTGAACCTGTGAAGATGTCCTTTTGTATTAAGACAGTGCACACTCTGTCCACACAAACTAAGCCTGCAACACACACACACAGACACACACAAAGTTTTTTTGAGGGTTTAGGATGCCAATGCTAACTTTGGGAGGGCCTTTGGGCAACAGAGATAAAGAGAGGGGCGGACAAAGGGATCCCACTCCCACACTGAGCCTCTGTTGGGAGATATACTTCAAAAGGATACGCAGTATGTCTTTTTCCCAAAAAATGAAAATAAATTTTAAAAAGAATGCTCCAGGGTTCATAACATTTTTTGAAGATACTGAAGATAAGCTTTTTCATTTTTCATTTCATATATGGAGGAGTTCAGTCTACAGCCATCTGTTAAACACTACAGAGGCTCTGTTATAGTTTTGGGCAGAATTTCAGCCAATGGTATTGGGGATTTTGTGAAAATGAATGGAACTACAAGCACAGAAAAGTGCCATCAGACTTTTATCTACTATCCAGTATGATCTGGTTCATTTTTCTGCAAATGACCCCAAAAACAATAAATCATTTATTATCAAACTAAAACTTTAGATTTTCATATCAGTTATACAGAAAACCTCAAATCCCTGGTGAATAGACTCAATAAAAAAACACGATTGTTCAGATGTCTAGTATTTCTTCAGTGACATATTTTTTGTATAACACAGCTGACAAAATAATGAATCAAATGTTAAATATTTTCAACAATCATTAGAGCATTCAGTAAGCTTTGTATTGAATGGATTTTGCGCACTTTGGGGTAAACTGTGGAAATACTTTATACATTTTTTTTACTTTTTGTTTGATATGAAATGTACCCCTGATGATGGTTGGATAAGCTTCATACTGAACATTCTGGTTACTGTTGTTTGCGAAAATTTGAAAAGTACAATGAGCAGGATGTTTATGGCAGAATGAACCCAGTCCAAACCAACGTGACCACATAGTTTTAGGACAACAATACATCATTTCAGCCACTAGATGTCACAAAAACCCAAGTCTGTAATCCTAAAGAGGCTAAGAAACTAAAGTATAAAGAGGGTGAATGATAAGCGTAGCAAGGACATGACAAAATCGCTCAAAAACTGCAGTTTTAACTTAATTAATATATATTCAAAGAATCAACACACCAGCTTTAAACACAAACCTTTTCGCTGAAAAAATACACTGCTTTGTAAAACTGCCCATCAAAGTTGAGAAGCACAAGCTTTGATTTATATTACATAATGTTGTAAATCAATCAGTCAATTCCACGAGGCAGTGATGGAAAGATGCCATCTGCTGATATTTTATACAAGCAGAGTAAAAAAAATACACAATGTAGCATCAATGATGTTGTTTTTAGTAAAATAATATTTCACTATTCATCATTTGTTTGGATAACTGCACTCTTTCTACTTAATTAGCAACTAATTCAAACATATTTAGGCAAAAAAAAGCAAAATAGAAGAAAATTATTACACTGCACGCAATCTCAAGGGTTACACTGGTGCACCACTTCTCAGTTAACAGTCTGACAAGTGCCTAGTTTCATTAAGAATATTAATACCACAGATGCATCCAATGAGTGGCTGACAAAGATAATTACATCATTAAACCTTAAGGAACTGGGTGAACGTTCAGACACTGTTGACTGTCTTCGTATCACAACAAGCATCAATCATCTTCTCCTCCACTCCTCCCCTGTGGTTTTGGCGGATAGCGCTGGACTGGTGAACATTCAGTCTAATTACAGGTTTCTTTTGCTTAGCTGAAATCCAAAGTGAGGTTAAACAAGGAATTCTGTAAGCTTATTTTGGGCCTGGCCATATAAGTATATCCAGGAAGCGATTATATGCCACAGGATGGAAGCCTTTATGTGTACATACTGTACATGCTTAATGTTCCAAAAACACAATTTCCAATAACATCGTTTAGCAGTGAAGGCAAAATATGGTTTGTTTTTGTTTTAATAGACTGAATTAATATTGTAATTAGTCACAGTACGTGTATGTATATGTGTGGGCGTGTATGTGTATCTGAAGTTAATCAAGTTAGGCGATGTTTCCACAACTTTTATTAAAGACAGTGTTTAATTTTCTTAATTTAAACCAACTTTATATCAAAAACTTTATAGCCCTTGCACATGTACTACTTGTAACCTGTTCCATGTAATCCGTCATCTAACAATAGCAAAATTCCAAATAGAAAGGGAAGGCGGGGAAAAGGAAAAAAAAAAGTTTCACCGGAAACAAGCATGAAAATGTCTAGCCTTCTTTTCCTCTCTGAGTGGGTGAGTTTATTTTTTCAACAGACCACAAACCCTATAGTTTAGTTAGCTAAATTATATTTCACTAGACGTGAGAGGGGGTGGAGGAAATTTGGTGACTGAATAAAAGAGCACACAGTATGTATGTATGTGTGTGTCTGTGTGTGTGTGTGTGTGTGTGCAATCATCATCACACCACTGTGTGTTTTCTGAACTTCCTCTCCGGAACAAATACACCTTCGCATGATGACAAAAAAGACACATCCGGAAGGAAGTGATGCAATCACCTTAAATGAGAATACTTATATAGAGTAGTCCTTGGAGTTCCCTCCAGCATATCCACGCATCCTGCTTTTAATTCAACTGCCAGCTTCCATTCGAGGCTCAGGACAGACTCTGGATTCTCCTGTTTGCTGCCTTATAGACTGAACAAGGACCACCAGCTGCATCTTTTTACATTAGCTCTGAAACTAACTGAGGTAGAGTAAACAATTAAGTAATAATATTATTATTATTACTTTTGATCACAACTTCTACTTTTTAATAATTCTAGTTCTCAAAGCTTTGAAAGTTTTGAATTGTCGGTTTGGATTTTGGTAACTTAACATCTAGAAGTTAAAACACAGGAGCAAATTGATGTGACCCTATTTGGGGGGGGGTGTTTTTTTTGCTAATGCAACATTGTCGTTACTTTTAAACTAAATTGAACTTAATGAGAATGATAATTACATAATTTTTAAAACATTTTTACAGAATGAAGGTTCTTATTATAACATTTTGCCTGATTGGAGCAGTCTTTTCCAACCCGGTGAGTATGAAAGCAGAAAACAACACTAAATTATTTAAAAAGCTTAAACTTTAAAGTATTTATTCATCATAATTCTTTCTTCTTTTTTTTAGACAAGACTTTTAGATAGACTACATTTACTTTCATCTAGCATGCTGTGCATTTTTGTTTATTTGAAAGTATTACTGAGGTTCAGGGACACAGTTACAACATAAACAACATAATACTAGGTACAAATAAGCTTAATATTACTTATTATTAGTAAAATAATAATCTAACATGGATCTAAGGCATGTCATAACTATATATATTTTTAGAAATAATAACGATAGTAATACACTGTTTTATGTTTCCTTTCTCACAGATCTTACACAGTGTTGTCTCAGTATCAAGTGAGGTTGCATCAAACTCAGTAAGTAGCATTTTCATATCACAAATATTTTTTTCTTAATTTTTTCCAAGTTCCAAATAACATTTGTATGGACCTTGTTTCTGCTACTGTGACAGAGAGAAAAAGAAAGTAAATAATTTCACCAATAAGTCAGAATTTTAAGTTATTACTCAAAGTTTAATTTAATAAAAATAAAATTCAAGTTTATTTTCCAGATGTTTGAATTAGTAAGTTACATTTTTGGCAATGATTTTCTTTTCATACATTTGAGCTTCTATACCTTCAGGAACTAAGCTAGTAAACTATACAGTCTGCCTGCAGTAGTAAGGCTGAATTCCTCAAACACAGCCAGCAGAAAAAGCTAACAATGGGCGTGGGGTACTGGAAGTTTCTCCAGACCTCAAGATGATTCCCATTTCAGAAACTATTGTTTACTATACTTTATGTCTGCTCCCATTCAGGCAGTGATAGCTTGCCCAAGCAAGGGCTGACATGAATGAAATCTTAAATGAATGATGATTGTTGATGTCGCAATTGTAGCATATAATTAAAATACATTCTTCTCTGCGCTTACTTTGTCTTGTTTTCCCAGACTGAAAGTGTGTCTGTTTCACAATCGTCTGAAAATGACACCTCAGAGCTTCAGGTAATGTGTACATTTATTTCAGTAGTGAGTAAATGGTTATTTTTACCGACTCTTTCCATCACATTTGATTGTTGACTTTCACCCATGTGACTCTTTGTTCCTGTCTGTGTTGCAGAGCCCTGAGGAAAACACCTCAAATCAGGTGAGTTATTTTGGCTCTGAAATTTCTTCAGGAAACCTTTATCTTAATACACAGATCAAAATCATCTGTCTGTTTACTAAAAATGTCTCTTTTTTTATACAGAGTTCAGAGTCAGAATCATTAGAATCCACAGAGAACACATCCGAGGACACTTCAGAGGACACATCAGAGGACACGGTGGGTCCTATGAGCAATCCGTGTTACTGTGCATTGCATAATTTACTGTTATCTTCCTATAAGGTTGTTATTTCTGATTCATAATCTTTAAACCATTAGCAAATTGTTAAGATTTCTGGGTGTAACCTTGAATATCAGATGATACAAATGAATTAACCTGGAATAAAACTGATATTGTTGCATCCTAAAATGGGTTTCTTTTCCTCAAACAGACTTCAGAAGAGAGTGACAGTCAGTCAGATGAGGTAAGATTAAGTAAAATCTCTTCTTTTACTTACTGTATTATGTGTAGTACAGAATTACACTGAGGTTTCCTTCACCCCTCTTCCACAGATGGACTCCATGCCCGACACTAAAGACGATAGCATGGGCAGTGAAGAGAATGTCAGAAAGGTGCGATAAATCTTTTACATTATCAAATTATTTCCTGCTTAAGCAGAGGTTACAGTTAGTTAACACAGTGCTCTCTTTATTCTCTGCTTTAGAGCTGGGTACGAGTGTTTACAAATAAAGCGAAAGCCCTTAGCGCAGAGGACAGCAATGAGCTGCCCAACACAAACCTGCTGGTGAACCCCACAGACAGCAGTGACAGCACCAGTGACAGCATAGAAACCACAACTGCCACCAGTGACAGCAATGACAGCTCCAGCAGTGAGAGCAGCGAGAGCAACGAGACCAGCGACAGCAGCGATGCCAGCATGAGTACAGAGGACAGCAATGACAGTGACAGCACCGAGCTGAAACAAGTGAAAGCCGGGGACTGTGTGAATGGCACTCAGAGCTGTGAAAGTGAGGAGCATTTCTCCCAGAGTATAGGAGATGATGCTCATTTCTCGGTGGATAATTTGATGGTGCCAGATGAGGATGAGAGGGAGTTAATGCTGCGAAGATGATAAAGATGATGACAATGATGACATGCTCTTCTGCAGCCTCTCATTTCACTCTATGAACTCTAGCACTATGACTAGCCTGAACACTTCAGGATGATAGATTTGTTTTATAGATTGCTTTATGTTTATCATGACATAATGCTACATGCAGCTGATTTTTTGTGTGAAAATTATCTAGGTGATATTATCCTAAGTGTTTACTTTGTTTTTTATAATAAATAAATAATATAATCATGGATTTGGGGGCTTGTGGTGTGTCGAAATAACAAGGATTTATCCATAATGCAACTTTAAAACAGGCCAATACATATTGCTGTACTGTATACTTTTTAATATTTAGAAAATTATAGTTAATTTATAGTTTGCCTTGCAAATTAATATTTTAAATGCGCAATGTGTAGCTTTTAAAATTAGCTGAATAAATCCAACCCAAATATCGACAACAACGCTGGTGTCAGTGTCAAATCAATACTAAAACAGTAGGATAAATATTTTTGCCATCCTTTTAACGATAAAGATCGACTGAATTGTGTTTGGGGGTTTTTTGTTTTGTTTTGTTTTTGGGGGGAGAAATGAAAAAATATACCTCAAATATGTCTGTGAAGGTTCTCAGTCATCCAGGTCATTGTAGTCTAAGGAGCTGTAAGGAAAAGGCGTCTGGACTTCTTTAGGTTGCTTGAAGACGTTTCACCTCTCATCCGAGAAGCTTCTTCAGTTCTAGGGTCAAATGGTGGAGAGTCCCATATTTAAGCCTTGTGGGAGTGTCCCTCATAAAGGGACAATGGGCCCCCTACTGATCCTCTACCTAATCACACGAGGTGTGAAAACGGGTGCGGGTCTCAATCAGCCATGGTTTCGGGTGAACTCATTGTGAAACCTGGCCTCACCCTATCATGTGAATTCCAGAGGTCAGATGGCCCAGGATGTGAGTGGGCATTAAGGCGTCTGGGCAGGGATCTCAGAACTGGATTATAGATGGC
>VUQR01017319.1:7592-31100 GCA_015108515.1 Hemichromis elongatus
GGGGGGAAAAACCCCCCCCCCCCCCCTCCCAAAAAAAACTAAAAAAACTAAAAAAACTAAAAAAACTAAAAAAACAAACAAACAAAAAAGGAATGGGTGGAGGCTAATGACATTTTTCCCTTCTCATTTTTGCTGTCTCCCAGCACAGCCTCAAGAGCATGAAGGACTCTAGGAGACAGTTACTCCAGGAGAGCTGGATAGAGCTCTAGAATAGCCTTAAACCATTAGCAGGACAAGTATTTACTCTTTTGTGGAAGAAGGAACAGGATGAGCCCAGAGCCCTACAAAATGACCTCCAGCAGGTCACTGGGGCGTGAATATTTCTGACCAAACAATTACATGTAGACCACATTAGGGTTTGAGGGTCATACATTCCTCTGGACTCTGTGCTCATTGCCTAGCACCATGAAGCTGGATTAGCTTTTGCCATAGAATACCAGAAGTGCCAGCTCTACCACTGGCACCCTATGCTTTTCACACATGAGAGCAGGTTCACACTGAGCACATGTGACAGGTATGACTGGCTCTGAAGAAATGCTATGCTGCTCCTAACATTGTTCAGCATGACCGGTTTAGTAGTGGGTCACTGGTGGTCTGGGGAGGCATGTCCATGGAGGGACACACACATCTGCAGGCTTGGCAACGGCACCCTGACTGGCATTAGGTATTGAGATGAAATTCTGGGACCCATTGTTAGACCCTGTGCTGGTGCAGTCGGTATTGGGTTCCTCCTGTTCATCAGTGGGTCCTTTCCTCATGTGAGTATGCAAGAGTATGCAAACAGTTCCTGGAGGATGAAAAAATGAATACTATTGATTGACCCCTGAGCTTGGCTTATCTAAATCTAACAGAACACTTCTGGGATATTTAACACTATTTAACACTGCCAGGTTGCACCTTAGACTTTCCAGGAGCTCAGTGAGCTCTGATTCAGATCTGGGAGGAGATTCCCTAGGATGCCATCCATGGTCTTGTTAGGACTGTGCCCCAGCATTGTCACATATGCAGTAACAGTATGTGGCGACCATACAAACTACTGAATACCATTTTGCGTTCCTACAATGACATTTTGGAAAATTTGACTTGTTTCTTCACCTTCATTTTTGTGTGGTCTTTGAATTTTGCCCTTTGTAGGTTGATAATTTTAATTTCCATCAAACAATGTTGGTCTCTTTCATTCCATAACACATTATCCAGTCCATATCAGTATAGATATCCAGCACGATTTCTCCCCCTATTGAGATCAGATGTGTTTTTAAGTGTCCCTTGATTTTTTTGGAGCAGTGTAGTTGTACCAGCACGAGGCACCAACACTAAGCGTACAAACTGCTTTTCTTATCTAAAATTACAACTGAAACAGAGTTTTTGTTTGTTGTGTTAGAGATAAAAACATAAAAACAAAAATGCAGTTATTCACTGTAGCTGAGACATTAGCTGAATCATTTTGTTGCCTTTCAAGCCTTTCAGTTAGTTTTAGCTCCTGTAGGTCAAGGCAATTTCATCGAGAAGCTTACGTCATCAGAATACAAAATGACTCATAGCAGAATTGAGGTAAGTCAGAGGTATTATTGATGCATTTTTCCCTAGAGTGGAAAAAAACCCTAGCAATGCCACTTTTAATTAAAAATCAAGGGAGTGATGTTTGTATAAAAATACAGCATATATGTTTTCACGCTGAAACACAGAGTGAGCATATAGCAAAGAAGATGGTCAAATCTCTACAGCATCACTAAAAATATAATAATTTTCTTTTGTTGCTGTTACATATATAGTTTAGCCTGTGCACCCTGTAGATTAGTTTTACATGTTTAATGTTGGCAGATATGTAAGATCCACAGCATTATTGGCGTATTAAATCAATAGTTATTCTCATTTATTTAAGAATACTTAACAGATGTTTGCATTATCCCAATTTGATGCATTATATATATATCATGTACAGTATATAGTTAATGTCAGAAATTCACATCTGATAAAATGTAATAAAAAAAGTAAAAACAATCATAACCAATACATGGCTGGTAAAACAAAAAGGTTATCTTGAATCAATGTGAAACAAGGTTTCTCAGTTGATGTTTACTTCTTTGGACTGAATTACAAAAAAACACAGGGGGAGCAGTTTTGCTGTGTGTGTTGCATGTGTATTCCTTGCACTTAATGCATGTATACTGTGTCACCCTGTACAACTTGGACACGTGCATTGCATCTGCTCTTTTTTTGTAACTACTGCATCTAAGAACTGTATTTAGATCAGAGGACGTGGACAAGCACAACCACCATTTGTGTTGGCCCTTTGATCTCTTTTCTTAAAGAGATCAGCCCTCAGTGCAACACATTGGCTCATCTGTTGGGCCAGACGATCATTCAGCTCCACCATTTTTGCACATCCCTATGTCTCCTCTTGCTTGCTGCTGATTGGCTTGTTTTGAAGCTGACTGATGGTCAGCCTCATCCTTGTCTTTAAAGTCACCATCAGACTGAGTTGTGAGTGTTGGTGTAGCTCACTTGGGTCACCAGATGGCCTACAGTGCTTTAAAAAAGTATTTCCAAAACACTATAGGGTGAAGAAGAGCCATCAATGTTGAACTGCAAGCTGAGATTAGTTTGGATAAAAGTTGAAACGTGTCAGTAAAAAAATGTAGAAATTAGGGAAAATTGGTTGAGACTGGATGAAATTTGTATCCTGGAACTAAAAGTCTAAGGATTTGAAATATCAATAGCTACAGTAAATAAGTAATGGTTTCATTACTTCATCAGATAGTCATGAATATGAAACCATGTCCCAGTCACCCTTGCAGTGATGGTATTGCTTTTGTGCTACTACAAGCTGCAAAAATCAACCTCAGAAAGTTACACCAAAGGTCATGCTCACTCTGTGGATAATTGGCATGGCCTTTACAGAGAGCCAGAGGAGGGTGATGAGGGTGCAGTTAAATTTGAGTGAATCAGTTTGATAGTGTTGCTGGTATCCGTCCAGCACTTGGCTCCTGACATCAGACGGCCTGCTGACTCTCGTGGCACCTGCTGAAAACAATTATCAACTCTGTCAACAAGGAACATCCAATCACTCGAGTAGTTTCCACAGCTGCACAACACATGCAAACACTGTCCTAGTTCTTGTAAAAAAAAAAAAAATTATTAAAAAAATCTATTGAAAAGAAAACCTTGTTTACTGTGTGCATCACCATAGAAAAGCACACCTTTTAAATTTTCTGCTTCCGTCTTACTCTAAAAGTCACATCCTACTTCCAAAGCAATATCAGGATCTCGAGTGGCTCTCAGTGTTTGATGCTTTTATCTGTGCTTTGAGAATGACATTTTATAGAGAAATGTGCTATACAGTAAACACGGGAAAGAATTATGGATGACGCACACACAGTTAAGTGCTGGAGGGTGACTGTGTGAACCTAAAAACTGATCCTACAGCTTGGTAGAGCGTGTAGGTCAGCTGCGGTACGATATAGAATAATGTAGGAAATCAAAAGAGGCCAGAGGCAGCACAATGACCTCCGGCTAAGCAACAAGAAACACAGAAGTAAAGACACCATTCAAACTCAAAGTGACAGGCTGTTGAAGAGCTGCACTGAAGCTTTGAAATGGACTCCGTTTTGCTCCACTAGACCAAGAGAGACTGAACTCCCAGATATAAATGAAGTCTGAAAATGTATTAAATCATCATTTGACTTTAAAATGCAGATTTTATTTTCTCAGGGTCATTTCTTACCTGCAAGTAAACAAGTTAGAGATCAACCAATGGCTTCTATATATTTTTTTCCTCATCTATATGGCAGCCAAAAACACTCCACCCTTATTATTCTTATAAGCTTGAAGGGCATAAACTAAAGCAAGAACAATAAACAAATCAGTAAATAGCAACTATTGTGGACTAACTGTTCAAAGATTTTAAAAGCAGCCTAAAAGTACTGATAGCCTTCATAAATTGTCTTTGTAATAAATCTCTCTTGATTTTGAACCATCAAGAGGACATTTACAAGAGTGAAAATTTTTAAGCTTTATTATGCGCATCTAGAGAAATTGATGCGGTCCAAAAGATCTGCTGCGATTCGGTGTACAAACTAGGAATTTGTCATCAACATAAGCTAGAGCATGAATCTAACAGTACAGCAGGGGTGGGCAACTCCAGGACTGGTGTCCTGCAGGTTTTAGACGTGTCCAACACAGCTGATTCAAATGGCTAAGTTGCCTCCTTAATATATCTTGTAGTTCTCAAGAGAGCTGGTAATAAACTATCTTTTGATTCAGGTGTGTTGACCCAGGGTGATATCTGGCCAGGAGTTGCCAACCCCTGCAATACAGTATACACCACAATGACCTTAGTGCTAAAATATCAGTTTTAAGAAAAGCTTGTTCTCTCTTATGCTTAGCCATGATCTCTGCTTTTACCAAGAGATAAGTCTTTGCATCAAATTGCATTAAACTAAATCTGTAGAAGTGGCCACTTCTACAGATTTAGTTTAATGCAATGGTACAGTTTCAACACTGAATTTTGAGAACCTTTAGGGGACTTTAGTTTGATTTTAACAAAAATTTCTTTCCGTTCTGCATTTCTGTGGTCGCCTGTATGTGTATAAAAACATGGCTGGCAGAAGTTAAAGCTCAAACATCTACCTTCATGTAGGGAGAAACGTCGATGTTATGAACTATTGAAGTCTTTTGTCAAACACCATAATAATACTCACTCTGGAGAAAATTAATTGTAGCTCAACTTTGGACAGGTGGCCAAATTTACTCTGTACATATGAACTGCTATTCCCCTTTTGTGTAATCGAACATAAAAGGCCAGGCTCTAAACTGCATTGTACAGATCTGACAGCAGACACTCATCTACTTGGTGTTCAAAGTCTCATCCGCCTCCAAAATGACATGCTGTCTGACTCAGTTCTTACTCATGTGCAGCGCTTTGTTAATATTTAATGAGCCCCAACATGTTCAGCAAATGTCAACTGATATGTGCAGCCAAAGAGCACAAAAGATGGATGCAGGAGAAGGACAGCTGTTTGAGTGTGTTCACAATGAGATGCAATTAATATGACTAAACAAATCTTGGTCCTATGCTTCCTTCAGCACCTGCTGGTTGACCTTCGGCAGTTCAAAACACCCAAATACTCAGCATCCAATCAGAAAAATGCAACTCATTTTATTGGGTCCAAAGCCATGTTACAAAATAAGCATTTCAGCTGAGACCTGCTGTCCTCAGACCTTCTCAAAAGCTTGACATCCTAATCAATGTGTCAAGTTACATTGCTTTGAAATTTAAGTATTTTAATGTATATAAATCTACATTCAAAAGGAAAAAGACCCATTGTCTAAACAAGAAAAAAAACATGGAAAATTAACCAAAAGGCACTTGGCCTGGAAGCATCCTCATTTAACCTTTTACTGGGGCAATCTCGTGCTTCTCCAGAGCCTGAGGCTGTTTGATCTCAAACAGGTTACGCAGATTGACTTCTGGGTCAACATAGTGAGGGATCTTGCGCTCATTGAAGAGACCTGAGAGGTTTGTTTCCACCTTGGCACGTCTGGAGACTCGCATGCGCAGAGCAAAGAGGTGATGCAGGTTTTCCTCCACGAGGGGCAGATTTTGTCCATTCAAGCGCTTCTGCCAGGTTTTCCTGGGTCTCCGCCGTTTCTGTTTTAAATTATGAGGTTGGTTGAACTCCACATATTAAAAATAAATAAATTGGTGAAACCCACAGATTTAAACCTGGAGTACTGAGATTGTAACTGGTTTGAAGAGAAATATGTAGGTGCTTTAGTATACACTAGTACAGTAATTATAGGTCTTACTTTCAGAGTGGCAGCATTTGGGTCATGGCGAATCAGGTGTCTGGTCATACTCTCCTGCAGATTAAAAATAGTCAAAACACAAGTTCCAAAAAAATACAAACATCTCTTTTAATTAAAAATAGGTAAACATTTTTAATTAGTTGCTAGATACCTACCCGCATAGCAAACATGCGAGTACAGTCAGGGAAGGAGCATCTGTATTTAAGCAGGTCAAGGTGAACCTTGCGAATATGGTGTTGCAGGTTAAAGGTTGTAGAAAAGTAAGCCTGGCAGTCATCTCTGGGACAGACTAGCACAGGCTTGTGGGAAGCGTGCATCCGCTTGTGCCTCCGCAAAGAATCCACTTTCTTAAACTCCTTCTGGCACACTTGGCATGTAAATGTGGCTGCAACACACACACACTGATTAATTGGGACATCCTTTAACCACAAAGCACCAAGTAGGGTAATAAAAACCTGTTCTATGGTCAAATTCACCTGGGTGTGTAACCATGTGTTTTTGAAGTTTCCCCCAGGTATGTTCAAATACCTGGCAATTAATATGAGGGCAGCGGTAACCTGCAGAGACGAGACAAATGAGATCATCCGCCGTCTCCCTTCTGGGCCATGTTTATTTTGTCTTCAGCGCATGGAAAGGTTACACACAATCATTCAACCCAATTTTAATGAAAAAACTATACAGAGATTAAAGATGACAAGTCCCCCTACCAAGATTAAACCAACCTGCATGCTTCTTCTCGTGGGCTTTGCGGGCAATATGGGAGTCAAATGTGGCAGCACATCCATCCTTCGAACATCTAAGTATCCCGGGAGTAGATACAGAAGTAAAAATTAATCATGGAGGCCACCCCCACAGAGGCACTGACAGCTCATTCTGCAGGTATAAACGCTGATTAAAGTAGCAAAAGTCACCTTTAATACAGAAATTAATTTTAAAACTTCAGTCATTTCATTATTTCACACAATAGTGTCAGTATTTTTTAAACGCACAGCAAACTATTTTCTATGAAGCTATCGCATGGACTTACTTGAACTTGGCAAACAGTCCATGCTCCTTTAAGTGCATCTTAAACAATCTGCGCTTTCTGAAGGTCAGAGAGCAGTTTGGCTGCTTGCACTATAGGACGGGAATATACACGTGATTAAAATGAAAAGGATTGAAAACCGGTTTATCTTAAGAGTAAATAAACGAAGCTTGTTTAAATTATACTGTTTTGGTGACATCTAGTGGATAAGTGTATATTCACACAGACCTTGAAGTGCTTATTTTTGTCTCCATGGGCAAAGCGCACGTGTTTCTTCAATCTGTTTGCGTGGAAGAAAGCCTTTTCACAGGTCACAAACTTGCATCTGCATAAATCAGAAACCAAAGTGAGACGACAGCAGCAAGAAGGGAAACCGTTTTTGAGTTACTTACTTGAATTGCTTCCGCCCGGTGTGCTCTAACATGTGGCACCGTAGGTGAGAGTTTCTGGAGAAGCGACGACCGCAGCCGGCAACTGCGCACTGGTACGGGCGCTGCATACATTTATCATACTTATAAAATTCCCGTTTCATACTTTATTTTTAATTTGAAGGGATTATCCGCTGCGTGATTAAATATTTTTCTTACCTCTCCGGTGTGCACAGTCTCATGCTCTTTGAGTTTCCACTGCCTGGTGAAAGTTGCACCACACTCGCCATGAGAACAGCTGAAAAAGTCCAGCGGTTGACCGCCGACAGGTTTCCCGGCTCTCACGTCATTCATTTTTTTTCCTGATATCTGAAAGCTATACTCTAACAACAGAACGTTATGAAAAGCGCGCCGCTGTCCCCCCCCTGTCTTATACTCTCTGGAAAGCTTTTAATTAGTTAATTGGTAGCGTCCAGGCGATGAGTCAGGCTTTACTATACTCTAAGAGCAAACCTGAAACTAATTAACTGCTAATTACCTTATTCCCCCCCCCCACTTGGCCCAGATGTAGTCACACAAACCTGGGCAAGCCAGCACATCAATCAACTCGTCACGTTGCTGTCTGAGTGCTGCTATACTTTTTTTTTTTCCTGAAGTAAAAGCAAAAGAAGACATCAAACATTGAAACTATCAAACTGTGATATAAAACACTAAAATATGAATCAGGGAGGTATATCGTAAACATGTTTTCATGAAAATAGTTCATATTTAACAATAGTCCTTCCAAAACAGTCCTTACTAACACTCCACTCTAAAGCTCAGGGTTATCCCTGTGGCAAGAAAAATGTACCCTAGGAAATATACACTGGTACAAAGTATACTTTATTAAGTACACCTACCAGCAGGTTGAATTCCTTTTTTGCCTTTAAAGGATTCTTAATTCACCATGAGACAAATTCAACATGGTGCAGGAAACACTGCTCAGAGATTTGGGTGCCAATTGATCACACAGTGGCTGGACTTGTCAGCTGCACACCCATGATGGGTGGCTGTAGCTCAGGTGGTAGAGCAGGTCAGCTACTAACTGGAAGGTTGGTGGTTCGATCCCAGGCTCCTCCATGCCAAATATCCTTGGGCAAGATACTAACCCCATGTTGCATCCATCGGAGTTTGAATGTGTGTGAATGTTAAGTAGTAAGCCATTGGTTGTGGTATTTAAATGATGCTCAGTTAGTATTAAACAGCCAAAAAAATATCCCTCACATCATTACACATCCAGGATGAACCATTGACAAAAGGCAGGATGAGCGGAGCATTATATGTTGTTTACATAGTTGGATATTTAAGTTACCGTTGCCTTCATATCAGCTTGACACAGTCTGGTCACTGTCTTCAAACCTCTTGTATCAGTGAGACAGTTTCACACAAATGACTACTACTCATTGGATATTTTATCACTTTTGTTCCATTCTTTATCAAACCTATAAATGCCTGTGTGGGAAAATCTCAGCAGATCACAAATTTGCATCAGCCCATGTAACACCAACAACCATGCCAAGTCCCTTAAATCGCCCGTCTTCCCCAATCTGATGTTCAGTTTTAACTTCAGCTGGTCATCTTCACTATATTTTCATGCCTAAAAACATTGAGGTGCTGCCACATGATTGGTTAATTTATATTCATAAGTAGATGTGTGCTTAAAAAGTGGACAGTGAGTGTGAATGTTTTTCCACTACACATGAAATAGGAATTGCTTTCCAGATGAATGGACTCAGTTGCAGAGAATTCAGTAATTAAAGCCATGACTGTGATACAGCACAGTCCACACCAGAGGGTAGTGTCTCTCTATCACAGTTGGAGTATTCAGCTATTCCCATTTATTTACTTGTGTATGTCCTGCATTCTGAAACAAATGCCTTCTGTTTCTCAACATGTCTGTTGGATTTTTAATGAGATTCATTCTAGAAGCTGGTTGAGACTTTTTCCATGTTTTACCAGAAGGTGTTAAACTGCTTAACAAGACTTCAAACATTTATATGCCAAAGAAGGAAAGCTCCTATACATAACACTTATGGGAGGTGTATATTGGTGGATGCTGGTTTACAGTGATTCCAGCTGTGCTTTTATTTCTGTGACATATCACAACATCTACTGTCTAGTAAGAGTTTTGATTCAGGACTGGCTGCTTTGCACTACTTGCCATTCAGCTGTCAACTGCAGGATACTGCGCCAGCACTATTTGACCCCTTACCAGATCACAGTGGAGACTTTAGAGTTTGAATCAGAAAGCCACAGCAAAGTGCAGGCTGTCCTAAAGTCAGTGTCTGTTTAAAGTTTGAGAACTGCAATATTCTAGCCATCGTATTTATTTTATTTTATTTTATTTTATTTTATTTTATTTTATTTTATTTTATTTTATTTTATTTTGGCAGTGCAGGAGCATCTTTAGCTCATGCTGCATTCCTCCTGATACTCCCACCCCAATCTCTTCCAGCTACGTCTCCTTCTCTGCTTGTCTCAAAGGGAGGTAAATGAAATATTCAGAGGGGGCTGCCAGTGCACAGTTTTTCTCCATAAGTTTGATGTATTATAGGATGGCTGCTGAGATTGGGCTGCATCAAGGAAGCTAAACCCTGCAGGTGAGAGACAGAAGAGAGCCTGCAGGTTTCAGCATTAAGTCCATCTCCATTAGTGGCTTCTGATTAAGAGTCATAAGCAGTTAAACTCATACATCCCTTTGAACACAGCATGTTTTACTGATCAGTAAAAAATGCTGTGGGGGGAACAAAAGGTCTAGAGTTACTTTGGTCAATGTGATCATGTAATGTTCTTGTAAGGATATTCAAATTGGCCAGTTGGAGTTTTTCACTTCACTGACAGCAGTGTGTTTGGGCAGTATGCTCCGTGTGATGCTTGAGTCAAATGAAAAGACTTAATCAGTCCCTGATATTAAACTGTAGTAGCAGTAGTGCACACTCACCTAAAACGAGCTGCTCAGTAAGTGCTCAGTGCACATGTAACATTCCTTTTTTCCAGCATTAATGTTACATTTTCTTCTTTTGCTACATATTTCCAGACCTATAAGCTGAATGTAACACTGGCTCTTAAAGTGAAAACCATTACAAAAACGGTGATTTGTGTAAATGTTAAAACAGCATTGTTAGCAGGATGCATTAAAACAGGTGAACATTTGGGGATCCCTGTGAATAAGTTTATTTTTATGGCATTTGGCTTTATTTTATATTTCACTCCAGGAAATGACAGGAACAGTTTAACACACAGTGCTGAAATGAATAAAAGTGAATCATAAGAATATCTTGAACGGTCTGAGTTGTTTATGACAGAAACGAGGTGTGAACAGTAAGGCCTCAGCAGTAGCCTGTTTGTCAGAGAGAGTCTTGGGTTCATAATGTCTCTCCTCGGTCGGGACCACCTTCATTCCATATAGAGCTGTAATCTTCATGTCAACGTTTTCCCGGATACTCCTGATTAACTCCTTCATGTTCAGAAAATAAATGAACTGCCCATCCCTGATCCCTTTTCGAGCTTTTCTCCGGCTGCCCGGCTGTCGCATCCTCTTCTTGCGCAGAGCTGCATGGCAACGGGAGGAGGAGGCTACTCGGGATGAAGGAGGGTACCAGCGTCCCACGTGTCCTCCTCACCGCAGATCCAACGCATTGCTCTTCGGTTTCCCATCCCTTCGTTTCCGCATACTGCAGATTCGCATATACACACACATACAACCTCATCCATACACCCATACGCACCCGCGCAGGCTTGCGGAGCTATGATTCCGCGGTGCGCATTCTCCTGTTCCACACTTTTTCTTTACTGATCACTCTCTAGGCCTCTATCGATCATCTCCGACACAGGCCTGTCACTTATTTTTTCATCATTCTGATATGCAAATCCAAATTCTCTGTAGCAGTGTTGACCGGAGCTGAGAGGGCGAGTGATAGAGAGGGGGAGAGATGAGAGGAGGCACATCGTCAGATGTTTAGTAGATTGATTTTGGATCCTCGCCATCATTTCTGCGATTTTTTAGTCTTTTCCTCACTCCGTCTGCCGGGTTCGTGACATCCTGCGGCTCTCCATGTTGTAATCCGGGGGAATATGTGAAGATCATGCTGGTGGTGTGGTGCTTCACGGTCTTTGCTGCAGTGGGCGAGAGGCTTGCAGTCTCAGGTAAGAGAGAGAGAAGCGAGAGAGGGGGGTTTGGATCGAGAGAGGGAGAACCCCTTTCGTTTGCTTTGCATCCACTCATGCAATTTTTTTTTTTTTTTTGTACCATGAACAGCACTTTTCGAACCCTGGTGTAGGCTCGTAATTTTGCTGTAGCGGGATCTCGGTGCCAAACAGCCCACAGTTTGCTGCATCAACACATTTCTACTGCAGCCTCATTACCTACAACGTATCCATAACCATTTCAGACGTGCATTTAGGAAGAAACATCTACAGCACTAGAATATAACTACAATTTATTGACCTGGGATGACAATTTATAAGCTTTTCGTTTGTGTAGCCACAATGTGAAGGCCTATATGAGCATCCCTATTGTAGATCCTATAAGTTATGACAAATATTTTAATTATTTTCCACAAGAACGTGCACATCTAGATATATCCACTATTTATTTTATTTTTTTATAAAATACTATTAAAGATGAATAATGTTCACTGTTAAATTAGGTCACCAAACCATGAGCTAACAAATGAAGATGCTCACAGGCTGATTTGTTTTAAATGTGCATTACTTTGTGCTTATTTTTTTTTTATCTTTAAAGAAATCCCCGCTGCTCTGTTTTGGGCAGGTTCACTTGTGTTGCTAATTTGTCAAGCCCAGTGGACACAAAGAGTTTTACTCTTGTATTACATACAGGTGTTGACAGGAACCTGAAGCAGGATGGAAGCATGTGGGACTGGTTTGCCCCAGTGGACCAGGCAGATAGTGGGGACACTGCAACTGAAATCATTTATCCACAGCGCCTCGTACAGCAAATCAAGTCAGAGGAAGAAATGGCTCATGACTACTTGGGTACCAGGGTGAAGAATAGCACGGGGGACGCAATGGTGAGCTTACATCTTTGATTCTGTTTATTCTCACGCTGTAAATAGAATAGAATAGAATAGAATAATCCTTTAATTGTCCCACAAGGGGAAATTTGGGTGCAACAGCAGCAAGAACGACACATGTACAAACAAACAGTACACAAGACACAGAACAGAGACATACACAATTTTTACATATTTTTACATAAAGGATTCCAGACAAGGTTTTGAAGACCCTTCCTAAATAAAAGAACTTCATACATTTCACTATAAGTTGAACAAAAAGAAACTATTCCACATGAGTTATGCCTAAATATATGTTTCAATAAAAACTTAAAATAATTTGCCCTACACAAAAATCAACCATTTCCTTCATTTACTGAGCAGAAAATCTTTAACCATTTTGAGTGCAGATAACTGCATACGTGTACAAGGGTGTGACAGCACCAGGACTGACTTTTATTTTGTTGATGTCAACCTCCTTTTCCTCCCTGTCAGTAAAACAGTGCAGTGCTCAGCTCTCCACTGCTCATGCGGCTCCTGCTACACAGAGATAACAGTGCAGGGCGGTGTATTGCAGCAGCCTTTACTCCTTGTGATTTTGACCCATTTAGTCAGTGAAAATCCCTTTGAATGTGAAGTAGCGTCCGGTGGGTGTTACCAAGAAGACTTGTTGTTTGAAGCTATTTTTCCCCTCCCTACATTTAAGCTGTAACCTCTAGCAACAAGTTATGAAACCACCACTTGGCTTTCTTAATACGCGCTGCTAAAATGCTGGTTAATAGAAGAGCTGTTTAGTATATATGAAATGACCAAAATCTTTAGACTGTCCTAAAATAGTCAATCGCCACATCTGATTATCCGGATGCCTTGCTGAGTCTCCAACTTCTTTATTATTCAGTAGTGCATTGAAGTATGTCCCCATTAATTATAGAACACGCCTGTGTGAGAAGTGCTGCATGGTCCAAGAGGTTTGAGCACTCTCCCCCATCCACTGTCTCTTCCATTCTCTCTCTGATATTGGTGTTACGAGACAATATATCAGGCTCAGTACCCACTCCAGAGTCACATGCTTCAAGTTTTGAGTGAATACATATGCTGTTATCTTATAGAGATGCTGTCTTAAGCAAGAATAACTATAATATGTTCATAAAATTGTTTTCCATAGATAAGATTTCAAAAGTCTCAGCTGCCTCACTTGCTGTGTTTTGTTTTTTAAAATATTTAAGATGCTCAGAATAAGGGACCAGATAATTTTAGAAGCAGCGGGGAGGGATGAGCTGAACTTGTTCTTTCTTCTCTGTCACTTCACACTGTGTTGAAAATAGATGAAGCAACATTTTGGCTGATTTGATTTATTTGGTTTTGCACATTGCGTTCATTTCAGCATAGCTTAAACTCTACAGATTATTAGATAAATATAGATTCACATCTAGAATTAGACGTTCTCAACCAGAGGCTGATACACATTCCGAGATGGTCTTGGTTAATTGACGTTCTCAGTGTTTCGGATGAAAGAAATAAAGGTGTGACAAAGGTATAAAGTTGTGGAGCAAGGCAGTTTGTGTGAGAGCAATTCCAGCATAAATCTTACACTTTGTTGTTCGAAGTGTTATTTTATGTAGAAATGTATATTGGACTTTAAGCAATTTAAATTTCAATATCTATAATGGCTTTAAAAGATGTGTAGCAGGAACTGTTGGAGACAAAAAATAATGATGTGACACAATTGAGGAGCAACTTTTTAACGTGATTGTTTCAGCTTTGAAACCAGCAACATTGACAAAGCGTCTGAGTGACCACTATGAACTTTTTCAATATTAACTCTTTGTGATGCCACCAGCAGCATTAGAGCAGCTACTAAATAAACCTTTGTCTTAAAAAACATGTATTTCAGCCACGTCAAGAACAGTTAAATGGAAACAATCTAAAGCAGTAGAGCAGTGTTACTGTACAGGGACAGAGGTACCAAGCTGCAGCCTCTCCAAGAGAGTAGTAGGAAATCTGGTGTCTGTCCTCAACAGCGGGAATTATTTCTGCATAGTGATGCGTTTTATTGTAAAAGCCCAGTGATTCACTGCAGCCAGTTCCTCCAGACTGAGTTCAAAGCCACACTGGCACAGTCGAAGCTGCTAAGGAGACATACTGTTTAGTCCGCGGTAAATTTCACTCTCTCCTGCCCCTGCGGTGTCCTTTCGTCCTCAAGCCTGGCAGCTGTCCATCCAGGATCACAGCATGGGTGAACACATAGGAGTAACATTTTCTCCTCTTCCTATTCCTGTCCTCCTGTGAAGACCTCCTCTATTTATCCTTATCACGACACTCCAGCTTAGCTCTTAAACAGCCATAGCTCTGTGGAGTCTGGCTTGCCTGAAAGCTGGCAGCCAGTGCTGATCAATGCAGACTTTATAAATCATAATATCTCCGCTGCTGAGATGCTTTTAGACCTTACACTGTATTGATTCTGCTGAATTATTCATGAGACTTTTTCACAACCCTTCTGTGGCTTTCACAGAGTGACACATCTAACCACAATTGTTTTGTTACGCTTTAATTTATCAGCCGTCAAATCCATCTCTCTAGCGTTCTTTTTTTCTTTTTTCTTCACATTTTGTATCAGTGGGCGCTCTTAATTTACTGCAGCTGTTCTAATTAGCATTTCCCCACACTTAAGCAAATGCACTTAGCGCCTCTATTATGTTACATGTCAAGACGGGGAACACCAAATAAATTTGTGGGGAGAACAGACAGTAGAAAAAAAATCCCAATTTATTATTATTATTTCTGACTAGAAAGGATGGTGGTGTGAATATTTATAATATCTTCTCTCTCTTTGCAGCCATCTCCTATCTTCAGATTATGTAGAACGGCACTTTAACCAGGATGGCAGACCTTTTCAGTCTGTGGTAAGGATTTCTGCATAAGGTGGGACACTCACATGATATCGCTGCATGAACTTGATTCATAGAAGTTTATCAAAGCAGCATTATCAACATATGAGAGTGACCAGAGCAGCAGTGCAACACTCAGTTATTGCGGGTCTTGCTTTTGAAAAGATTGAAAGTTTTGCTTGCTGCTGACAATCCTGAACTGATATAGATCAGATTACATAACAAAATCCTTGGGCTCAAACTGTATTTATTTTTATTATTCTTATTTTAGAAGTAAAACACACTTTGTAAGCCATCTTTTTTAAAATTATTGTCATGATGTTTTCTACTATTTGATCACAACCTGCTTTTATCTATTTATGGAAAGAGCATTTCATCCTCCCCGCTTTAGAAGTAAGCTAGTGAACATTACCGGTCTGCACATATGTGGGTTTGCCTATCAGTACGTATGCATGCCTCTCTGCTTTTCTCAGACTGCTGAGAAAGAAAGGAAGTGATCGCCCGTGGTGTAAAATCACAAGCCCACGGAGAGAATCGTCGAGAGAACGTGGAAGTGGGATAAAACCTTGACATCTAATGATGAGCTGTGTTCTTGTCAGGAGGGACCAGAGGAATGTGACTGCATTGTGCTAGCCAGGAGGGATGGCTAATGTTTTTTTTCTCTCTTTTTCGTGGACAAATGTGCCACTCACTGCCCCCAGCACCCACCCACCCACTCAGCCAGCACTCACGTCCCCACCCACAATCATTTCGAACTCTCCTTCGGTCCTCCTGACCAATCACAAGCCTGTTTCCATAGAAACCAGTTAGCTCAGCAGTGTCATTAAGTTCTTGGCAGCGAAGAGAATGAAAGAAGACCGAAAGGGAGGGAAGAGCAGAGCTGGAATGAGAGGAGGAGGAGGAGGAGGGGGGGGGGGGGGCGGATATATGGAGTAAAATGCCAGTTAATACAAAAGCAAGATGAGCTTTGGGATTGGGGAGGAGTAATTCTGGGGGTGTATGTGTGTTCACAGGCAATCAGATTGTGCCTGGTTTGGTGAAACGAGAGAAAGGGCTTGCATGGTTGGGGCTGGAGACCTGTGGTCACACCAGATTGTCCCTCAGCTGGATTGAGGCTTCATGTGATGATGCCACTTCTTCTGGACATAGCAGGCATGATGCATTTGGGGCAGCACTTAACCAGAGTGATCCCTGTGATTAAAACACTTTCAAGTTCAAAGACATTGTTTCCCCTGAGCTGTTGTTGTGAGGTCAAAGCGCCCTGCTGAAATCAATTTAATCCAGGTGAATCAATGGTTCTCACTTTTCCTGCTGGTTTTCTTTCACCGCTATAACCTTGCAAAGCAGCGCGAGTGTTAGATGACAAGAGCAGATTCCTCTTTGGGGATTTTTTTGTGTTCAGTCGCAGCCTGTTTGCTGTACAGCTACTCCACATTATATTCTCAGAAATAACTGTGTGGGCAATGTTAGTGTTGATTTATTGAAGAGATCCTTGAGCATGGTGTACTTTCAGCTCTATTGTCAGTAGAGTAAAGGAGTAGAGCACAGGATACAAGTAGGTCACAAACTGTGCCACTAACATCATAGCGGGATTGCACGGAGAGGTTTTTCCTCAGTGCTCACCTATTGTGATATCAAATGGTCTATGAAACTGTCCCTATAAAGCTGAGAGTGTGTCAGCAGAGGCTGTTTTATTAAGCAGTGGTTCTTTGTCTTCATAGGGAGGGGAACACTGCTACTATCAGGGAAGGTTAAGAGGTTTACCAGAGTCCTGGGCAGCTGTCTCCACATGCCATGGCTTGTGGTGAGTTTGACAGTAAACCTTTGTCTATGGCTTCAAATACTGACTTTGTGTGTTACAAATTAACCTTTCAAACTCACGCTTTCTTCATTGTCTTGTTGGTGGTTCCCAGTGGCATGTTCTCTGATGGCTACTTCTCTTACGGTATTGAGCCCTTTCACAATGACAGCAATCAGGTAAATGACCTGTGACTATAATACAAATTTTTATAGTTAAATATTTTTGTTTTAGGTCCTAATCTTAATATTTTTCCTTTAGTATGATGGTGCTCACCTAATTCGCAGGATGCCTGATATCAGACTTCAGCCCCATTGTCCAGGTACAAAGCCACGCTTACATTCATGAGACATTTGACTTCATTTAAAAAAGAACCTATGCCAAATGCAATTTTTCAAAAGTCTTAAAATAAATGTCACTTTTTGATTCAGAGAAGCTGCTCAAAAGTCTCCTACTTTGAAAGCTTGGAGCCCTTCTCAAAAATACAAAATACTTTCTTAAAAAATAGAATTCACTGCTGAACTCAAATTCATAATAAATTGATAAATAAGCTAGGCATAAATAAATGATAAGAATAATTTTTAAATAATTTACAGTCACAGAGTATAAAAGGGAACATGCTTTGTTCCTTTCCAATCTTGTTTTTATGTTAAATTACAGATAGTAGCTTTGTATTATTCAAAGTCTGTGAAATAAGCATTTTTAGCTCCCTTCCTCCTGCTTGAAGTCAACCTTTTTCTGACTGGCTGCTATTCCTAAACAGTAGTTGGGTCATAGCCAGAACTTCACGGCTGAGATGACCACATTTGGGAAATCTTCTCTCAGTGACATCACACAGAGCCGAGTGTAGAGAAAACATCTGAAGCTGAGCATTTATAGTCTTATGCCTGAGCTTTTGGTTCATGGGAACTCTTTGCCTATTATTTTGCAATGTTCAATATTAGTATCTGCTGTTGTAACAGTGCATATGCTTTAGAAATCGAGTAAAACTATAATAGGTCACCTTAAAAAAATGTAAATTTTGCATAGTTTTAAGCCAACTTGAACTAATAATTTTCTGCCCTCTATCTTCCTTAGAAAGTAATATTTCCCTAACTGCCAGCAGCTCTGCTTTTTTATGTGTCCAGACTGTACAGAGGACAGTGAGTGGGATGGCAGAGGAGGTGATGGTAATGATGATGACAGACCGGACCAAGTGAGGGAGCAGCAGGCGTCTGGGGGTCTGCGACGATCCAAGCGAAGTGTTCGCAAGCCCTCTGTGCAGACTGAGACCAAATATATTGAGCTAATGGTGGTCAATGACAATGATATGGTGAGTTCCAAAGGTTCTTGGTAGCCTGATGACTGCAGTGTGTACTGCTTAACCACATACCTCATGGTTTGTCCAATATTTCTCCTTATTTATTGTCTAAAACGTCAATGCTGCAATCAACAAGGACATAAAATCTCCCCAAAATTACAGATGTACTTGTACAGAGAGCAGCAATGCCTAAATGCCACCAGGATTTGCATGACTAACAGTGAACAGGAATAGCAGCAAATTCTTGTCTGATAGATGCAGGTGTATGAAAATAGGTGGTGTTTGTGAATAAAAAATAAGCAAGTTAAAATATAAATGAAATTCAGAGGCTAGTAACAAGTAGAAATATACATTTTATCATCATAATATCAGCATTTAAATTAATACTATTTGTATGGCCCACTCAACAAAGAAGGATGACACACTGCCACTGCAGAGCAGTGACCAGGTGTTCTGCAGTATGGCTAATCCCACTCAGCTCCACTCAGGGAACCTTGCAACGCAAACAGAACCCACATAGAGCAACCCCTCAAGAGGGCCTGGGGCTGTCACATAATGTTAGTTGTACACAAACATATGAGTTTTTATTTTTATATAGCAACAAAGCTGCCAGAGGCCACACAGTCCAGTTTCATTAGCTCTAAGCTTACACTGACATCAGAATATGTGTAGGACTGGACAGTGTACAGGTGTTAATATGCTAGTTGACAGTTCCTTAAAGGAATACAGACAAAGCATAATGGATATGCAATTAGAAATAACCTATGATATTATAATGTTGGTTGACAGGTAAGGATGGATAAGAGTGATAAATGAGGATCATCGATTCAAATTGTAAAAAATAGCCAATTATAGCTAAACTGTAATCTATGGAAGAATCATGTTACAGTAAATGTGGGTTGACTTCTACTCAAAAAAACCTTTGTAAAGCCCCTACGCATTTTAAATTGATTCGTCTATACATGCACTATTGAAGTTCACTTAGATAGATGCTTCAAAATGTTTGCAGATGTAAGTGCCCAGAGATGTTACCAATATATCTGCAATCCTGCTTCAAGAAGGATTTTGGCATAACGCCCCACCACCTACTTATATGAAGTATAGACCTTTTGGGTACGGTTACCAGTGCATTTGATCATATGCAACTGAAAGTTTCTAAAAAGAGGAAACAACAGAATTCTGAGTTTAACAGTGATGATAATTATTCTCTTATGGTGCAGATAAATTGGCATCTACTGTACAAAAAAGCTGGCTCTGTTACATTTTATTTAAAGGGTGGACTCCTCCAGACCAAGAAACCTTGAAAAAACAAAAGGCCAGCTTTATTAAAGCTGATAAAGTACAAAGGCAACAAAAAAGGAAAATAAATCTATATGGAAAAAACTATAAACATGAAGAGGCACAGAGACTATAAACCTAGAAAACTAAATTGAAGAGAAAGACCCGGCCCAATAGATAATATAGAGCATAATCAAGTAGAAACAGTTGAGTAATGAGACACAGTTGTAGACAATCAAGACAATCAAAAAGGAAACTCACACGAAGACACAACAGATGACCCACTGCTAAAGTAAAACAGGGAATAATCCAAAAGGCAACTACTAGGTACAGAGTTGGTGCAAACTTACACTGAACAGAATACAGAAAGAACATTGGGGTAACATACAAGTAACACACTGGTGTAAACACAAGGCAAATACAACAAGAATTAAGGCTCAATGTGTTGGCGTGTAAATGAAAATCAAAAAAGTAATCAGAACTCACCCTTCAATAATCAGAAACCCAATGCACTGCAACAATGAGAACAGATAGAAACTGCTCAGTAATAAGCCAGAACCAAAATCTCCAAATCAACTGAAAAATCCTTGAAATCAGACCAGGGACTATATCACTGTTGTTTCTTTGTGTCTGCATGTTACACTGAAGAAAGTCCGAAAATCAAAAGTCACATTTAATGAGTGTTCGCTTGTTTATATGAATGCTGAAGTAGTTCATGTGTCCAGTGTGTCTTAGGCACTAATCTATTATAATTCTTGGTTTTCATTCAAATACTAATTTTGTACCTACCAACAGTTTCTCCTTAGTGATATTTTCTTTTCATTTTTTTTATGATTTCATCATTAAACAAGTAAATGTACAAGTACAAGTACAAGTAAATCTAATTAACTAACTGATTGTGTATTTGTGTGTAAAAGAGCTAAAGTGATCCATCTCTTAAGCCATCTGTGCATCTTTGTCTCTACAGTTTGTACAGCTGCGTCGCTCAAGCAGCCAAACCAAGAACTTTGCCAAAGCTGTGGTCAACACGGCAGATACGGTAAGTGATCGGTTTGTAGGAAATTAATCCTCCTACTGCTAAACTCTGCCTTCTCACTTCGCCACCTGTCATTAAGTACGTGTGTGTGTGGGAATGATCTGTCCCAGATGACACTTACAAAAAAATGACACCAAAACACAAATGAAGCAGTACACTGATGGGCATTTTATGGTCCTCAGATCTATCAGGAACAGCTGAACACAAGGATCGTACTGGTCGCCATGGAGACCTGGAACTCTAAAAATATGATGCCAGTAGTGGAAGACCCATTGATAACGCTGCAAAACTTCATGAAGTACAGGAAGGACAACATCAGAGAGCAGAGTGATGTAGTCCATCTTTTCTCGTAAGACCGCCAAAATAAATAAATCAAACTATAATGAGAAATAAAGCTTATGTAATGTGTGGACTTGCAACTTTGGCTTTCCTGTGCTCACAGAGGGCGTAACTTTCACAGTAGCCGTAGTGGGACAGCCTACACAGGAGGGGTGTGCTCTCCAACAAGAGGTGGAGGAATTAACGAGGTAAGGAAAATATAACATGATTACAATTTTCTATTACATAGATAGGGTTTATTATAAATTTTAACTTAACATGAATAATCCATCCATCCATCAGTTTTCTTAATAGCATATGATGGTCACTAAAGGTTGTAGACCATCTCAGCTATCATAGTATGAGAGGTGTGGTGCTAACCACTGTATTACTGTGATACTTTAATTGGACTCATAATGTAATTTTGAAATTCAGTCATATAGCCTATTTATAAGTATTTTATGTATTCTTTGTTATAATATAATAAGTTCTCTGAGTTGAAACAGAGCTGAAAATAATCTAGATGAAGCATATATTTCCAAGTAGGTACAGCAAAAAAGTTGCAAGACTGAACCGATTCAGTGACTGGGGCCATTCTTGGTGCAGTTTTCATGCTTATGTGGGATTCCTGTGGGTGCCCTGGTTTCCTCCCTCAGTCTAAAGATATCTCTGTTTGATCATCAGGCGATTCTAAATTGGCTGTGTGGAGGTGAAAGTTGGCTGTGTCTCTGTGTTGGACTGGTAACCTGTCCAGGCAGAGTGACCAGGTGTCCCATTGGACAGCAGTGTTATCCTGTTTGTAAGTTGTAGAATTAGCACTGAGCCAGAGATGAGCTTCTGCACCAGTTGGATGAGTTAAAGTATCTTAGGGTCTTGTTGACAGGTAAAGGAATAGTGAACCAGGAGACTGTTGCAGTGGAGCAGTGGAGAGAGCACAGAGTGAAAGTGAAGCTGTCAGTTTACTGGTCTCTATATGTTCCTAACCTCACATATAGCTAACAAGAAGTGAATAGGATGCTTCCTGGGAAACTCCAACGTGACTGGTTTTGTACAAAAGGGTGTAACTATTGCAGGTTGTACTGTGCATTAAATGGAGGATCTGTACAGGGAGCCACAGGGGGGAATTATTTCCTGTGTCTTTCTATGGTGCATTTGGGTAATCTCAGTCTCTCACTGAACATGCTCCGATGATTAGCCAGCACGTCACAAAGTGGGTGGGAAGTATTATCAAGCATTGTCCTTATCTTGGACAACATCCACCTCTTCAACACCACCTTAAGGGAAGTCCAGCTCCATCTTCACAACATTACTGGCCTTACAGATCAGGTTTATTGAGTCTGTTGGCATCTGCCACTGCTGAGATTCCTGCTTCCACAACACAGATGTAGTGATTGGGGAGGGAGGGAGGGAGGGATGGATGGATGGATGGATGGATGGATGGATGGATGAAAAAACTCAGATTATGTGACTCACAATAAATATGTGTCCCCACTTCACAGCAAACTCTTAGATGCAATCCATATGAATTTGTTTCAGTATGGAAATGTAGGTGCGATGGCCATCACTTTGTGCCAGAGTCTTGGCCAGAACATTGGGATGAGGTGGAACAATGCACGCAACTCTGCAGGTAAGACAGAAGGAAAGCTTTATTTACAGGGACCTGTGAACCCAGGACTGGAGTGAATAGATTAACAAAGAAAGAGAGCAACATTGGTGCTGGTAGGATTAAGGCAGTGGGGGTGGAGGTGTTAGTGTCCCTGTCCGGCAGTTCTCTTCTGTAATTACACTCCTTCATTAGGTGATTAGTCACCTGCTTCCAAGAAGGAGGAGGGGGTGGTTAAAGCATCTTTGCCACTAAAGAATGAGCTCTATAACCATCAGTTGTATTTTTCAGTGCCAAAACAATAGATCTATACTGTAGCTCTTTTGAAGAGGTGTTTTCTTTCTTTGTTATGAGTACAAGTTCATAATGCATCACAGCTTAAGTTATAAATGAAGATCGGTGCATTATTTTATTCCCTTAGTTTACCTCTGTCATCTTTGCCTCTCTAATTTGTGCCTGCTGTTCTTCACAGGAGACTGCAAATGCCCAGATGCCTGGGTGGGATGCATCATGGAAGACACAGGGTAAAATCCCTTTAAGCTACAGCTTTGTCTTACTTATTTCCCTTGCTTAAAAAATGAAACACGTGTAACAGAAAGAAACTTTGAATTTGACTGTCTTTCAATTAGTCAAGCCGGTTACAGAGACATTTGATGTTTTGTGCAAATTTGCTGAAACATGAGACGTCAGCGTGCCGGCCACCGTGTAAGAATTACAAATGGTGAATTGAAAGTATTTACTACATGAGTGATTTGGATTTAGTTCCCCTTGCCAGATGGAACAATAAAGATTTCAATTATTCATTTGAGTAATATCTTACTACAGATGGTAACATTTCTGTCAGATTGTGAAGTGATGGCACAGACACCCACAATGGATCTGGCATTCCTTACTGGCAGAAAAGTATCATGCTGTTTTTATTTTATTTCCTTGTCATGTAGTGTCTTGATCTTCCTTTGTGATTTTTTTTTTTTTTTTTTTTTTTTTTTTCTGATTTTTTTTTTCCCATATTTTTTTTTTTTTTCGTATTTTCTGA
>VUQR01017319.1:31120-51818 GCA_015108515.1 Hemichromis elongatus
TTCCTTGCTGTTTTTTTTTTTTTTTCTTTTTTGTTTGTTTTTTTTTTTTTTTTTTTTTTTTTTTTTTTTTTTTTTTTTTTTGTGATCGCAGATTCCATCTGCCCAGAAAGTTTTCTCGCTGCAGCATTGACGAGTACATCCAGTTCTTGCTCCAGGGAGGTGGCAGCTGCCTCTTCAACAAGCCCAACAAGGTGAGGGCTATATGGAGATGTGTGGCCTGTGAAATCTTTTTTTGGTTGTACATTGTTTTTTAATGCTTTAATCTTTTGAATAACCTTTATATGAAGCCAGTAATGTTTCACTTTTGTTTTTTTTTCTTTTAGCTCTTGGACCCTCCTGAGTGTGGGAATGGGTTTGTGGAGCCAGGAGAAGAGTGTGATTGTGGATCCCAGCTGGTAAGTTGCTGGCTAGACTGGTTAACCTACTGCAGACAGGTAGCATCTCCACATCATGTCTATGTATGGGCCCCAGATGGTGTCTTGTTTTCTGGAGCTCATCTGTTTTCATGTCTGTGGTGGTAGGAATGTGCCCGTAGGGGAGGATCCTGCTGTAAAAAGTGCACCCTTACCCATGATGCCATGTGCAGTAACGGACTCTGCTGCAGTGGCTGCAAGGTGAGCAGCCCTGTATTACAAAGAGCCTGAAAAGTAAATTAAATTAACTCACACATTTGGAAATTTGAACATCAGGTTTACTTTGTCAGAGCATTTACCCTTTTTGTTGCAGCATCAATTCTTTTCTCCATTATGTTATCAAAACTACTCAAATTTAAAAGATGCAGAACGTCTTAGTTTGTGCTAGTGCAGTGACAAGAACAAGAAGTGTGTCGTGTTTCTTATGACTCACGACATTTTCAGACTTCGCAGCCTTTATGGTTGCGCAGCATGCATTAAAATCACCCATATGACAAATGATTGACATGTTTGTCTGATGCCTTTTTTTTTTCTCTGATGTGTGTTAGTATGAGCAGAGAGGCGTGGTGTGTCGACAGGCTGTGAATGACTGTGACATCCCGGAAACTTGCACTGGAGACTCCAGCGAGGTAGCACTTTCTGTACGCAACACTGAAAACTGTAAGATCACACAAAACTGCTTCCAGTTCATGATGTACTTTCCTACTTTTGCAGTGCTCTCATAATGTCCACAAGCTAGATGGATACATGTGTGATAATAGTCAGGTAAGAGATTGTTTTGGCTGTTTTACAGTCTACAGTTGAGTTTGTGGTGCACTAATTAGTACTGTTTCACCCCTTTAGGGACGATGTTACAGTGGACGATGTAGGACTCGTGATGGACAATGCAAGGGACTCTGGGGCTATAGTATGTGCTAAACACATCCACAGCATCTCTTCCAGCATATGACATTAATATGTTTTATTTTCCTGGTTTAGTCTGATTCTGCTAGTTAAAATGTGAATATATATATAAATACTTGTTTGTTTTTTTCCATCACAGGCTCAGCAGACAGATTTTGTTATGAGAAGCTGAATGCTGAGGGGACAGAAAAAGGAAACTGTGGCCCCGGTCCTGATGGCCAAGGCTGGCTGCAGTGCAACAAGCCGTAAGTGGCAATTTCCTGACTCTCTTCTTTGGTGTTCTTGCACTGTATGTTAGCATTTTATTTATTATTGCACAGTCTGAATTTCCTGAATGGTGACCTTATTTTAAGGTGAGGTTTTTCTCATTGAGAATTCATCTTTCAAGGATTAAAACAGATTTAAACAAAGAAGAATGTTGAAGAAAAATAGGCACATGCAGTACTGCTGGCATGGTCATCCCAAGACAACAAGCAGCTGGGCAGTCTCCAGAGAGACAACAAAAAAGGCTCTGCTGAGCCTGACCCATTCAGACATGCTGAAAATAGTAAAAGTTTGGAAATTAAATGAATCCACACCCAAAAAAAAAAAAAAAAATCCACCCTGGCTTTGGCTCAGGAGAAAGTCTTCCACTAATTAAAAGGTCTGTGATTCAAACTCTATATCATTCAGTCCTCAAAGGGTCCTTGTGTGCAAACTCAACCAAACTCCAATTTACTGATGCAGCAATCAGATAGTTATTCATAAAGTGCTGTAAGGGTAGAATAAAAACTCTATATGTGTATGAATGTGAAAAAGTTACCTGCTCATTCTAGGTGTTACCTGAACATAAACCTCAGTTGGCCTGTTGGCAGAAAATATAAACGCATTTCAAGTGATCAGTAAGACAGGAAAAATAATACTATAAATGCCAGTCTAAAATACATTTATGAATTGCACTGTTGGTGAAATGTCATGTTCCTTTTTTCTTATTGCATTGACTTCTTTCAGAGATGTTTTATGTGGGTTCCTGTTCTGCGTTAATGTGACAATGAAGCCAAAGTTCGGTGACCTCCAAGGTGAGGTGACCAGCTTTACCCTCTACCACCAGAACAAGTACTTGGACTGCAGGTAGGACGGTCACATTAAATTCATGCAATCAGTCACAAAGGCTGTTATCCATCAGTAGTATCCCTTAGTGTTGTAATTTTATTAGTGTCCTATCCATCTCTCATGTTTGGCTGCTTTATTTAGGGGTGGCCATGCTCTGCTAGAGGACGGCTCAGACCTGGGCTATGTGGAGGATGGCACCCCCTGCGGTCCCAACATGATGTGTTTGGAGAGACGCTGCCTCCCTGTGGCTGCATTCAACCTCAGCACATGCCCAGGATCCAACTTTGGACACATTTGTTCTGACCATGGGGTAAGAGAAAAAAAGACAGAGCTAATATCTTCTCATTTTTAAGTTGCAATGTGACACTGTAGATTTTTCCATCTAAATTTGAGCAAAAAAATAATATTTTTTTATGTGTTTTTATGTGTGTTTATGTGTTTCAACACCCTTTTAAGCATCGCAAGTAGGACCTGCTTAAAGAACAGGCTTGATTATGTATCCTGAATCCTTTTAATGTTCTTGTAATCAGCTGCCCCTGTCTGTCTCTTAGCAGATGGTTAATTGTGTCTCTCTATCATTCAATCTCTTGCAGACCTGCAGTAATGAAGTGAAGTGTATCTGTGACAGGGACTACACCGGGAAGGACTGCAGTGTCTTCGATCCCATCCCTGAGCCCACGGTCGCAACAGGCCCAGAGAAGAAAGGTCCATAGCAGCTCTCACCCTGTCCGTGTCTCTCTTTCTGTCTGCCTCTCACATCCCCGTCATAGTCTCTACCCATCATCCCCGTAGCTTCTTCATGTACTTAAGTCGACTATGTCACATTGGACATAAAAGGATATTTCACCTGAATATTGTGAGGAAGTTAATATTTAGACCACACAGTGTTATCCTTCCTGCTGAGTCTTGGTTTCAATGTTGGAAGATTGTGGGTGTGTGTTGAGACATATTTATCTTTTAGAGCATGTGTATGTAGTGGATGTGTGTGGTGGTACTGTGTGCTTTGCAGGCACTGTGATTTTCAAGTGTCTTCCTTACTTTCTTGCAGTCTGCCAATGACACAGAGCAATTGAGCAGCTGCTGCTCTTATAGAGCCAAAAAAGCCAAAGCCACCCTGAGCAGGAGGGTGTCCAGCTGAAAGAGCAGGAGAGGTGGAATGAGAACAAAGTAATAAAACACTCTCTCCTTTGTATTTTTGTTACTGTTGTCTTCCTGACTTCCCTCGCTCACCCGCCTGTTCTCCCATCTCCACCCCACGTGCTGGTTACTTCCTCTTTCCCTGCATCTCTCTTTCTCTGTCTGCAGGTATCCTGCCATCTTCCTCTCTCTCTCTCTAGTTGATGTTGTTGATGTACAGTGTTGATGCTGTCTTCTGACGTGTGTTTTTTAGTGGTGTTGTTTTGT
Organism: Hemichromis elongatus; assembly: GCA_015108515.1. Classification (NCBI taxonomy): domain Eukaryota; kingdom Metazoa; phylum Chordata; class Actinopteri; order Cichliformes; family Cichlidae; genus Hemichromis; species Hemichromis elongatus. Next base: position 34,933 of record VUQR01017319.1, read on the forward strand.
TTCTGCCCCTCCTCTTCCTCTTCCGCACCCTTCCTCCCCTCCTCCTTCCTCTGCGCAGGTCCAAGTGGCACCAATATCATTATAGGGTCCATCGCAGGTGCTATTCTCCTGGCAGCTATAGTCCTAGGGGGAACAGGATGGGGATTTAAGTAAGAGTTCTGGCATGCCTTTGTGTACCTGTCTGCTTCTACCTAAAGGACGTCCCTGCACCTCCCACTCTCACGTTTCTGAACTAGATGCCCATTTGCAACTCACTACCCGGCCCAGGGGAGGGGAAATGGGGAGTCATGTTTGAGACGTGCTAATGCTTGAACCGCTTTTGGCTTTTAAGATCCATACAAGACACAGCTAAGCTATAATCAACTTTGAGCTCCATCCTGCACCTTTACCCCCTCTCTATCCTCTTTCTAAGCCCCCTTTTTTTTTTTTTTAGTAATGACAGGGCAAGACATGTTTTTTGCCAGGAACAACTGCAGCTATCTATTAGAACAGACCTGACTTACCCCACTGGTGCCACATCTGGAAGTTTCCCATACCTACAGTTTTCTCTGACCTGTTTACTCTCCATGTAAAGACTAAAAACGTTTTTTTTAAACACTGGGTTAACCTAAGCATTCATTTTGTCATATACTCTTACTTTGGTGCTTTTAAAAGCCTGCATCATCCCTTTTCTCTATAGGCAGCATCCTAACCTCAAACGCCCTTGCTAAAGTGCTCCTTCTGCACTATTCCACCTATGCATGCTCGCTATTGTGCACTACTTATGGTCTGACCTAAAAGGACTGCTGCTGTAGACTCTATATATACTTATTCTAATTCTTCCTTATAAAGAGAACATTAAATTAAAGCGTAATAAGTGATTTGTAGTTTATAGAATGCAATGAGTCCTTTTGGGGCCAGAAGTGTCTGTGCATGTGTGCATGAGCCGTAAGCAGAAAGTTTTCTCTTCCTAGTCATACTGGCTTACTGGGTAATAGTATCAGGCCCAGAGCTGTGGCAGAGTTAGTGAGCCAGTGCAATGACTTCTGTAGACCTGCTGCATGTGATGTAATCACTACAATGTGATGAAGATTTAAGGAACGACTGGTAGATAAAGAATGGATTGAGTCATTGTTTGAGTCAGGATGTAGCTAATTCTGTTTTGACTTGAGGCAGTTTGACAAGGAGGAAACTCAAAGTTGTCTTTATGCCTTTTACATCAAATTATAACTTGCCAAGCATATTTAGTCTTATTTGTCTGTCAGGAGTTCTTAATTTCTGTTATCAATACTGACTTAAATATCTTCACATTTTGTCTTCTCTCTTGGCGTTCTCATGGGATGCAGGAACATTCGAAGAGGAAGGTATAATGCATCACCATATAATCTGTACACAGAGCCGCATCCTAAAAATATCCCACTGCATCCCATCTTTTCTTATCTCATCCCAAACTCGCTCCGCATGGCTGCTAACTCAGTAATCCACCATCTGAAAATCATCCCCACAGAACTCATTCAATCCTTTCTATTTCAGTTCTCTCCTCCTTTATTTTTGCTTTTTTGTTTTGTTTTGTTCGATACTTGTAGCTCATTCCTATTACATCAGCTACAAAACAGTAAAGCAAAATAGCTTCTCTCATCTTCATCTCCAATCACCTATATCAGCATATCTATATTAATAATTGCTTAATTTTCACTTGTCTTTCAGATCTGGTGGAGGATAAGAGCTGTCTGTCTTTCTGTCTCTGTGTCCTGTCCACTTCTGTCTTCCTCCTCGCACTGTGTCATTTCACGTCGAAGAAGAGGGGAACAAAAAAAAAGTCTTCCACTATTGTCCCACAATATCTCCAAAACCACTTCCGAGCATCGTTTACTCCACGGTTGCGTCTGCTCCTTTCGTCTGTCCTCCTGGGGCCTATGGAGCTCCTCTCACCATACCAGCCAAATCATACTCATGTGGCCGTCGCTAGCAAGCCACTGAGGATTACGTCCAGGCCACGCCTAGAGCAAGCAGGTGGCTCTCCCTGTGGGAGACACCGGGGTCTTCCTCCAGTCCAGTGGCTATACGAATGTGCTTTGGTGTCTGTGTACCTCTTCTCACGTCTCGGACAGTCTGATCAAGAACATATCAACAGTGGACCAAATGAGACACGTCTTTCCAATGCCTGCCTGCACATAAACTAACCCGGCCGTCACTTGAGTCCACAGGTAAACGCTGTACTAGCACAGAGACTGAAATAATGTAACAGGGGCTGTATTGTTTCCTTTTTTTCTTTAAGAAAACGGACCTAAGATACAGCTCCTCCAGGGGCCAGACCTTGACAAGGTGCGTCTTAAAATGGACATAAATTTGTTTTTAATCTACAACATTTGGCAACGTTGAGAGACCTGAAAAAAAACAAAACGCTGGACTCTTGTTAGCATGTTTTCCAAAGAAAGGCTGAGTAAGGACTGATTGATCGTAGAAGCTGTTTCTTCTGGATTGCAGTTTTACACTTGAGGCGTCCTACCTGCCCACCACTTTCCCACACCCTCAAGTTTTCAGGTACAAAAAAAGGAAGCTAGGTGTTGTGGTTTTGGGATCATTGAAAAAAAATTATATATATGAAGCAGCAGAGACCGTAACTTAGTGTTTTCGATGACAGACCGACCAACATACATTCCACAATATCCGTCTGTGCGTGTTCATCACTTTTGGGCCCAAAGTTTGTACGCCTAGGAAGTTTACTGTGTCTGTCTGCTCAGGAGTGAATGTATGGATGTAAGAGGTTTTTAAAGAAAGTGAGAATCTGTGTTTACATTTATGTTATGAGGCAGTTGTGTCTGTGTACACCTGAACATTCCTCCCATCACTGGTTTTTACCTCTAGGAGATCATCTCTGTCTACAACCCGTTGTGCGCCGCAGCCACGCACCCTAAAGGCAGCACATAAAGAATTCAACATGTCATGTATCTACAAAAAAAATGAGCACTAGCCAACTGTATGCACACCTATTTGTAAATATGTGCAAGATATACTGAATGTTAAATGCAATGTATGAAAATTTTATTTAAAACTATGTTTAAAAAATAATTTATCTGTTTGAGCAAACTTATAGCTATCCATCTCCTGACACCATGCCTCTGCAAATCTCTCATGTAGACAAAGCTGTCCATGCATCTTTAAATGTGGCCAAAAAAAAAAAAAAAAAAAAAAAGCTAAGCTAACCATCTTGTCATTTCTCTCATCATTCTAGCTACTGAAATGAAATTACATGAGTCTTTTGTACATTTATTGATAGCCCTGAGCCCTGGGTGAACGCCTCGGCCCAGAAACTTTGTAAATGAGATTAAAGAGATCTGGTTTGGGGTCCAGAATGCAGCTTGTCTGACAGCGTTTGCGCGTATGAGGTCAGTTTGGTTTGTTTTGAGCTTTGCACTATGGCTGATGCACTATTGTTATTATTACAATATGTACAGAGTGGACATCAAATGCAATCGGGGAAAAAGAAGGAAGAAAATGAGATGCATCTTACCCCATATTTTTTAGACACTCTTTTTTGAAATTAATCAATGAAAAAGAATTAAATCAAGACTGCCAGTGGATTAAAATGAAGGGAAAATAAAATATTAAAACACAAAGCCACACCTCTTGCTCTCACATGTCACTACCTTTGTCTGTTTAGTATTTCAAAGCTTTAATCGATCGTTAGACTGGGTGGTTTTCTGCTTTTTTTCTGGTTCTTAAATATTTTTTTTAATATGATGATTATTTGAAACTATTATAAGAAGGTAGAATATAATAGAATCATGCAAAAATACAGCCTAAATTATATAGTATTAAAGCTTTTATCAGAGCTTTTTAAACTACTGTGCAAAAGTCTGAAATCATTCCTCATTTCTTTATATTTTGCTCACAAGGAGCAAAGGACTTTCTTCTAATTTTTGTCGAAGTGTTCTTGAGCAACAGTTTTCCAGGATTTCTGATGATCTTTCAATCTTTGTCTTTGAGCAATATCTTTAAAAAAAATAATATCCTTAAAAAATGGTGGTGGGGATCCAGCAAAGCATAGACATGTGGTACAAGATCAGGCTCTCCATCTGATCCATCTACTCTTCACTGACACCTCATCAGAAATGGTCTCAGTGTAACAGTGACTGTCAATAAGACAAAATGAAGGCAGGGAAACAAGGAGAGACGACTGAGGTTTGCCAAATTACACAAGAACTGGACTGAAAATAAGTAACAACGGGTCCGATTGAGTGATAAATCCGAATTTAAAGTTTTTCTCTCAAATGATCATTAATGTGTACAGAGGAGGTTGAGAGAGATACAAAAATCAGTGTCTACAGTCATCTGTAAAACAGGTTTATTGCTGTATTTCAGCCAGTGATGTTGGGGATCTTGTCAAAAATGATGGAACTTCAAAGGAAGAAAAATTACAATCAGACTTTGATCCATCATTTAATACCATCTGGAAAGAGCTTAATTGTTTAACAATGATCCCAAACACACTGCCAATGCAGTAAAACCATAACTGAATAGAAAAAAACACACACACACACACACACACACACACAGTAGGAAACTACCAGTTATTCACCAGGCTCCTCATGCCTTTGATTTAAAGATTATTAAAGCAGGATGGGATCGTCGAAGCAAAGGGCATCTAACATGCAAACAAGAGCTTTGAGTGTCCTTGGAGAGCTAATTATAAACGCTACTTACAGAAATTAAACAAAGGCTCCTCTAAGAAAGTTCAGGCTGCACTGAAGAGAACCATGATCATATCAAACACCAACTTGTAAGCTCTTTAGAATAATAGAAAAATTGTTTTTACACTTCACTTCTTTTTACGTTTGCATGTTTAAATAAATCGCTCCTCTTTCCCATTTTCCTAACACAAACTGAATAAACGAGGGGTGGCTCGAGACTTTTGCACATCACTCTATATGGAGGGCAAAGCAGGTGAACCGTGCAGCAAGAACTTTGTGCTTAATGGGGATTATTCATCTGAGGTTCACGATCAGGACCACATCCCAAACACTTGCCTTCCTGTTGTACATCTAGAAATACCCACACACTGATTAGTTCTTGCTTTAGCCACGCTGTTGTCCCCAGAGTTGCCATAGATCTTCAATGAAAAATTATTTCTTTTCTTTTGTGGTTTGGGTCTATGCTAATAAATAAGATAAACTGCCTTTTTATATGGTAAAGTCCATATTATAATATAAACTGGATGCAAGAGACCAGGTCAATCTCTACATTGTATCCTTTTTTTTTAAAAGCAAGTTCCAAATACATTTGCAATATAAACCTTTTTTTCTAATCCTTAAATTTAATTTATCAAATGACTTCAACATATCAAATAATTTAATCAAACAAATTGATCAGAGTAGTAACGTAATTGATTGTTTTTACAATGCAAGTATATTTTAGCTTATTAAAGTGATTTTTGATTTTTTTTATGATTCCAAACACAAAAAAAGAGTACATTAAATTATTTTATTTAAAAGCTTCTTATTACCAATATTATCTTATTGGTGGATGACAAATAACAACATAAATCCCCATGTCAGCCTTTTTATATCACACCTCGCAGCTTTCATTAAATAACAGTAAATAAAAACTGCAGAAAAGTCATTGACAAATATCTGCATTCAGGCCAAGGATTGGTTGGTCTTTGATACCGATCATCATGATGGGTAATTGTGTCCATTTAATAATAAACTGAGTTAAAATAAAAACAGAGCCCCCTGGTAGGATAAACTGTGAAAAGAAAACAAGTGTGTGAAAAGAAAACAAGGAATCTGATGTTCACGGTGATCATGCTGGTCAGCAAATCACTACATTCTGTGTGAAAATCACGTAACGAAGCGTGGGTTGATTCAACGTAGCTTGGATGAAATTTGATATCCTGCAATTCTCATCACAGTGTTGTTATTTCACCTTACCACATCATGTGGTGGTGATTGCTAAGGGGTTTTAGTAAGTAAGAGGTTCTTAAACACACAGGGTGCATCCCATTGTGGGAGATCAAGGGGGGAGACAAAGCTCACACAAACATTCATAGTGCATAAACAGCTTTTGCAAACCCAAAGCACTCAGCACAGGTATGCTGAAGCATCCATAATCACTCAAAAATACAAACAAACGCGCTGTTGATAGAAAGATTTTTTTTGGCCTGTGCAGTGCTCTATGGTGATGTTAGGAATACAGTTTTTTCCAAATGTATTCATGATTGTAGCTCTCTATTTTGTTACCGTGCATATTTAAGATTTGGTCTCACCTCAAAAACCTAATTTACTCGTGGCTGTGCATGCATTAGCAAGGCTGTGAATTTTGATCTTGTCGAGTATACAACAGAAATCCCAACAATCAATCACCAGGGGGGGCTCCGTGGACTTTTTTTGTATAACACCGATAGGAATCTAGATGTTTGTCTGTAGATGGTTCAGCATTTTTTGGGCATGTATTCATAGGAGGTGGGACAGAGTTGGATGAGAAAGTGTTCTGCTCGAAGGTAAAGACAAACGTCAGTCTATGACTTCTCCAGTGTCCCATTTAGTTTTGGGTTCCTGCCACCAATCAGCCAGGAAGGACTCCTCATAATCCCCCATACCCTCAAACTCAATGTCAGGATGCTCTGAACGAGAGGTGGTCATTTCTTCTGGACTTACAACTCCCTAAAGTTGAAAAGATAAAAACAAATCAAAAATCAACAGAAAACTCTTTACTTACAGTTCTATTCAGAGATTCACTGACACATTCTTCTTCATCTTATGTCTGTAAATCTGTCACTTTTGCACCCTGTAATTCAGCCTGAACTTTCACAGTCCTCCTTCCCCCCTTCTCAGGTCCAGGCAGTGTGAAGCTGGGAGGAGCCAGCCTGAGTTAAATGGATGTGGCACAGCCTCAGTGGCCAACACCTCCTGGCCACATACCACACACTGCTGCCGGAAGACAACCCCCCCTCCACCCCTTCTTCCGCAGCGTTCGCCCCTTTTTCTCCCTTTCATCCCCAGATTTATTTTCCCCCCGTGCTCTCCATGTTTAGTTTGTCAGTCAATTCCCCCAAAGTAAAGGTCTACACTCCTAAAGAAGATATGAAGTTTGCATTTTGAAAAACAACAACAGTAAACCCCAGCTGGATCCTTCGAGTTAAAGACTTGTTTTTATCCTGTTTAGTCCTGCAGAGAGTTTGGATGTTATCTGCTGAGGTTTTCAGATGTCTGCCTCTGATACCTCAGCCACCATTCCAGCACAAAAGGGGGCCGGTGGAATTATGTTTTTGTTGTTAAAAGAAAAAAAAACATCTCAGAGATAATTATCTCTGCAAGCTTAGTCAGATATGAACATTGTAGTATTATACCTGTAGCTGGGTCAAATAAAATGATTTCTTTGGAGTTTAGATGAACCTTTATAGTTACTGTTTTTTTTTTAAGAAAATGTCAAATTGGTATAGAAGTCAAGGTGTAAGCATTCACTATTTTTGCTAATGGACATTTAAAACATGCTTACATATTTGGGGTCTCAAACTGGACTACCCCCAACTTGTAAATTCAGTGCAACGCCAGTGTAGCAGCATATGAAAAGACTGGCATAGCCACTGTGATGTCACCCATTGGTTTGTAAAGTGTGGTTTTAAAGCCTGCACTGATGTTTGGGCTTGCAGCCATGTTGGCTTCTTGAAACCAAAAGTTAAGAGAGAGGGTTGGATCTGACCGGCAAACTGAAGCTACTGAGGAAATAAATGCATTTTTTACGCTTTCCCCCCCTATAAGTTATATTACTATGACTGAACAACATTTGGTAGCGTACGTTCACCCAGTCTTTACAATTCTAATGTAGGGAAATGAGCTGAACCTATTGTGAACCTTCACTGTGTGTGTGCTTGGTTAAGACATTTCCTGTCGGAGCTGTTGATTGATTTTTGGCCATTGTTCTGCATTTTCAGTGAGCATTTCTTGTGTGCCATGTCTCTCTCCTTTAATATTTCAGACTACAGTCTATCACAAGGTTGCGCAGCCCAAACGAATAACATACTTTGTTGTCCAAATGATCCTCATTTTGTATTAGATAAGGTTTGAAACCCGCAATAAGGAAGATAAACTCATTGGCAAAAGATTTGTTATAGCTTGTCTTCTGCTAAAAATGTTCCACAGTTTCAGTTTGTTTAATGCTGCTAAATAAATGGCATATAGGATAAAGATTGATCCTTCAGAGAAGGAAGAATATTTAGATTTTTTTTCTTTCTTTAAAGGAATTAATGTCATTTCAGTTGAAGCTTCACCTCAAACCACCGTGCTGCCTAAAAAGAGTGATCCGTTAAGGTAACGTCAGCCTTTGAGCCAAGTGTACAAACATACCTCATCGTCTGTTTGCAGGTAGCTCAGTGCAAACTCCAGCATTTCTTTCTGTTTGGTCGTCTGGTTAAAATACCTCAGTGCCTCCTGGAAAAGTTAAAGGGACATTAGCTTTAGTGTGAGCTCAAGCAGCCAGTGGGAACAAACAAACGGTTTTATAACACAGAGCTGAACAACAAATTTGGCTAGCTGTTTTTTTGTTTACTGGCTTTTCTCCTCTAAGTTTAGAAGCCTTCATGTGTTTATAGCCACACTACATGTATTTAAAACTGGGATGCAAAGAACTTTACAGGCTAGAGCAGCTTCAGATGGGTCTAGCCCGTAAACTGCACTGCAGCCGCTGCCAACTTTACACCCTGCAGAAAAGATAGGAAAACAGATCTGCCCTACACAACGATACAAGTTTCTAATTACCACCCTGAGATTGTGTTAATGTTCACGCCGTAACCGCTTCATGCTACCATCTTCCTGCTTTGCAATATGCACCGCCTGCTGCTTCCAAACAATCCAGTTGGCATGAGCTGCAGCTAAACTAGTCAAGTCCTTGGAGAACCGATGAATAAAGACTGGTACAGTTTTTATTTTACTCACAGGGCGAGGTTCAAAATCATTATCCTTGAGGCCCCACTGCTCCCGGTAGAAGCGATAATACGCCACATTTTGCTGCATCACCTGGTCTTTGGGGTCGAACAGCATGTAACTGGCTGCACACGGAGCAGCGTTCTTTACATCATTCACTGGCAAACATGACAAAGTAAAACATGTTAAAAAAACAAAAACATTACATTACACAGATCTTTGCAAAACAAAGCCAAAGTTTTGGTAATAGTTCTTACATTTATAATAAGAAAACTGGAGGTAGTGATACATAGTAGCTACAAACTTCTCCACAAAGAAGCCTCCAACGCTGGGTGTCAGGTTCTCCTCACATTTAACTTTACATTTCAGAGCATTTATATAGAGATCTGAGGGAAGCAAGAAGGAGAAGATTTGATTTTGACTCAAATAATGTGAACTTAAACTACTCCTGAACAATTCTCCTCTTACCCGCCAGGCTGGGATAGAAATCTTTGAACTCCAGAATCTCATATGAGCCATCGCAGCCAGCTAAGCAGAGGCTGTACACGTCAAAGTACTGTGTGATGGCCTGCTCCATGTTTCTGGCACTGTTGCTGAAGTCTCCGTTGTTGTAGAGCGTCACACTTTTCAAGAAAACACTCTGTGTAGCAAAGAGATTTTTTTTTAAAAACATAGAACTCAAACATCAGACCTCTCATTGGTGCATTACAACATTGCTGAGGGTACAAACTTCGTATGGCTGCTCCTCGTGATCAACGAGATACTCCTCCACGTCAAACAGCGTCTTGTAGTAGTTCATGTTCTTGGTTAAGAGGACATCATCTGGGTTCTTCTTCAGGAAGGTGTGAGTTGCAGCCACTGCCTTTTCCAGATTGTTAAGCTGGGGGAGAATGTAACACATGGTAATGGATGTACAGGAAGATACTTTTACTTTTAGGTTTTAGATTTTAGGTAACAGTTTCTAAAAGAGGTCATGTCAGAGCACAGCCTTTCCAGAGAAGTAAGGAAACACCTGATGAATGCAGTGGTTGACAACTAAGTGATAATATCTGATATCACAGAACAGAGTCAGATAAATGATCTGGACAGATGCTCATGGAAGTGGGTAGGTATACCCTGTTTGTTTGAAGTATAATAAAAGGTAGCATTTTTTGAGAAGGGTTAATCAACAATAAATAAATAAATATGCAGAATAACATCTAAGTGAAAGAGGGGGCCCCACAACGGGTATTGTTCTTTTAGAATTCAGAGTTAAAGGGTTTCTGCTGATGTATGTTCAATTAATTTCCCCCACAGCATGGATGTTGTTAGCGTGGAGAGAATTTAATGACCAAGCGTACTGTTACGCACACATTTTACGCGAAAGATCTTGCCGACTAAGTAAACCCAGCACCCCCATCACTCTGACAGAAGAATAGGGGGATTGTTTTCAGGGGAACACTGGAAGAGACGTGGCACATGCTCAACTGCTGCTTGGCCAGCAGGAGGGCGCACAACAAAGTAGTACCGAAATTACACTCCACAGCAAACTCACTAGAAATTTCCTCTCGGTAAGTAAAACGAGCCAGCCTGTCTAGAGAAGCCGACTGTAGACACTTTTGTTGAATGAATGCTCCCGTTACGCATAAGATATCTTTGTGACATAACGTGCTTAAGTACAGCAGCAACTTTGCATTACACTCCCAGAGTTCAAGTGAACTCACTTCCACACGTAGTCTCACCTGGAAGTATGCATACTGTATGTACCGATAAGGTATCCTTTTCTCGAAAGTTTCCAGTAAATCTCTCCGTGGATATGTGAGTTTAAACACTGGAAAATCTGACTTGCACTTTTTAAGGCAAGCAGCTCTCAGCAGGATGTGGCGCATGACGCGGAGGCTGCTATCCTCGAACAGGGTGTCGTTGTCCCGGCTGACGGAGCTGCAGTTGCTGGAGCAGAAAGCCTCGCTATCCCGGAGGAGCCGATGGAGCCGCAGGCTCAGCTCCAGGTACTTGATGCTTTCTGCCCAGTTTTGCGCTCCATATTGCTCCATCGCGTAATTGTACGCGGAGTCCAGCGGCATGATGTCCTTCTGAGGGAAACTTTTAAAGCTGTACTTCTCATACTGAGCGTCCACAGGCGCACAAATAACAAAGAAGAAGGCCAGGAATAAGCTTCTCGTGAGCATCTTTATCTTCAGAGGCTCCCTCAGCCGCCTGTCAGTGCTTTGAATGGCTCAGGAGTCCTCCTTCGTTACTTTAACAGGGATCGCCCATGTCTGTCTGCACGTAGGCTGTGGGATACCTGTGAAAAATACGGGATGAAAATACGAACATCTGGTCAAGATTTTCAAAATAAAAGCTTTATTGCGCGTTCATCAAAGCGCCAAATCAAATCATCTGCATAAATATTGATATCTTGTCTTCTGCTCATTCTGTACATTATTTACTTCAAAAAGATGGCATTGATTATATTCGTTTAAGATAAATTACATAGAACACAGTATGTGTGTGCATATTATTTTTATTAGCCCCTAAACAAAAATGAAAACGCCTTTGGGCGTAAAAGCTACTGGAAGGTTGCATTTTTTAGAATGTCTGGATTAACCTGCTTGTCTTAGTTTAAAAATGTGGTTTAATATTAAAATTAATAACAAAATAAAATTAATATTAATTTCTATAGACAGGATTAAGAAACATAGTTACAATTTTAAGTATTTTCCGTTTATTTAAAATTTCAGAATATATCGGTTTTTATAAAATATAAGGTTTTAAATTCAGCTCGGCAGGTGATAAACGGCAATCTTGGCAATTACCTTGAAAATAGAGCTCAGTTCTTCCGGTATAATTCTTGGTAATTCTGGGGGGCTTGACACAGAAGTCAGGGTCGATGTTTTCCACATAAAACCTGCCAGATGCAAACAAACCAGATGTAATATTACTCTAATTCTATTTTTAATCGCCATTTATTTATATGAATATTTATTAATGTGAACACTTAACATTTTATAAGTCAAAGAGTCTTGATTTCTGCTGACATTTCTAGCAAATGGACAAGCTGAGACTGGCGTTAAAAATCCATGTGCATAGTTAACGCATGACTTGTGGGCATATTTGAACTCCGTGTCTGCAATATTTCACAATCTTTGCAGTTACTATTAGAAGCCTTTCGGGCTGTCGGGATGGGATGGTTATTAGGACCCAAATGAAAAGGATGAACGTTTTTCTGAGGCTCACAGACGTGTTCACCGGGAATTCTCCTTGCAATAACTATTTAAACTGTAGAAGACTCTTTGCATGAGCCTGGCTCTCTGAAATGTACCACCATATGATAATTTATGGTTACGGGATTATAATTTCAGGCTCGTTACATTTGTGAGCAGAAATCATGGAGCAGGGCCTCTTCGGCCAGGCATTACACGTTTGCAAGATTCCATTAGAAAGAGGGTGGGGGCCCCGGGGCCACTCCCCCTCCTGCTCCTCTCTGGAGTACAGGACCAGAACGATACGACAAGCAAGCCTGAAAGAGGTGGGAGAAGGCCGGAAGTGTGTTCAGTTTTCCGTCCACATTAAAAATATATAGTATTATTAATTGGAAATAAATTGTGTATATGTCTCAGATCGTGCGCTGTGCTGCATTCAGGGTTGGAACACACGGTGTCATTTAACAGCCAGACTGCATACCTGGAAGTTTGTAAATTTGGCACACGATGTTATTTGTTCCGTTTCAAACAGATGCCCCCGAAATTGTTGAGGCATGACAAGTAAGTAACTGATAGCAGTATGTTACAGCATTATTTGTTATTCGCTGTTTTTACACTTTCAGAAGATTCACCACATCCAAGATCCAACTCAGTTTATACTGTCTATACTGAGAACTGTTCTACGAGTCACAATCTACATGTATTGTTAATGACAAATGAAGTGACAGGTTTTAAAACTCATAGGAAACATATTGTCCCAAAACCAGATGTGGTTCAGTTAAAATCTAGTATATTTGTCCTTTACATGCTAAATATTTCATATCTGTGTAGTTTATTATTATTATTATTATTATTATTATTATTATTATTATTATTATTATTATTGATGTCACAATAATTTTTCACACACTTAATGTTGATATTTGGCCAGATTTGTTGACACAGTTTTCTTTAGTTAGAGTTAGAGAGAAAACATTTAAAATAAGCATTATTAACTTTTATACTGAATATTAGTCTTTTTTTCTCTGTTCGTAAGGCTATTATTTTGAAATCCTTTACCGGAAGTCACGTATGTTATTTCAACGAGCTTCACGGACAGACAAGCTTCAACTTCTTGCTGCTGTATCGGTTTCCACATCTTGAACCACATCACCGGCGGGCAGACGGGCTCTCTCTTTCTCTGCTCAGCTGCTTTCCAAATGGATTTTTTTGCATGTTTTCAGCTTTTACTTATGTCGCACTTACTGACCGTGAACTGTAGCCCCGGTCCGTTTCTCGACGTTGTCTTGGATCGGTATGACATTCCGAAAGTTTGTCCTCGAGAGGTGGAAATAGAAGACTTTGTTCGTTATCATTTCAACGGTACATTCTTTGAAGACGGGAAAAAGTTTGACTCCAGGTGAAGTTACAGCAAAATGTCAGTTAGTTTAGCTTCAGAATGAGCTAACTAGCGCTAATTGCTGGTCTGTATAGGAAAGGACTACAGTTCCCACGAACTGCTTGTCACGTTAGCTTTCAATTAAAGTATGTTTACTGTGCGAAAAACATAGTTCGCAGTTCAGTAAGGGTACTGCTTACACAGTAAAATAGAGTTATTACAGTCAGCACAGAGGTAAAGAGAGCTTACACACGATTTTTTTTTTCCTTTAATTGATTTTTGTTCACATGTGTTTACTGCAGCAGTGATGACTGCAAACGTGTCAGTAGCATCTCAGCTTCAGTAGAGGTGAAGTTGAGAAAATCACAGAAATTATTTGCTGGGATTTAGTTTTAGGCAGTTAGTAGATGGCATACCTCAAGTAACCATTCCCCTGCAAAATAAAATAATCACAACTCATTTTTATTTTCTTTACGTTGTCTTTCACTCCCATCCTCATCTCCATCATCTCCTCTGCAGCTATGACCGAGGCAAAGCCCTCATCAGCCAGGTCGGCTTGGGCAGACTCATCGCAGGGATGGACCGGGGTCTGCTGGGCATGTGTGTCAACGAGCGCAGGAGGGTCATAGTCCCTCCGCATCTAGCCTATGGAAGCATAGGAACAGGTGCAGAGGAGAACAGCAGTGACGGCACGTTACTGGTGGCATATATGTGGGCTGACTTGTGACCTTCTGTTCTCTATCTCTGTTCAGGTGGTATAATCCCTCCTGATGCTGTGCTGGTTTACGATGTCCTTCTGCTGGATATCTGGAACGAGAAGGACAAGGTTGAGATCCGCACTCTCAGCAAACCTGCGAGCTGGAGGCGAACAACTGCAGCATCAGATTTTGTCCGTTACCACTACAACGGCACTCTGCTCTCTGGTGAACTCTTTGACTCCAGGTGAGGCGGAAAAAGTTTCATTAGAAGCTGAAAAGCATCTCTTTGATCGTTTCTTTGATTATCAGCAACTTTGAACTGTCAACGTTGCATTTAGTTACTCAAGGAATGCCACCTATGACACCTACCTGGGCCAGGGCGACCTCATTAAAGGCATGGACGAGGGTCTTCTGGGCATGTGTGTTGGGGAAAGACGCCTCATTATCGTCCCACCCTTCCTGGCATATGGAGAGAAGGGCTATGGTAATAACTGATATTATAATGGCTGCGGCCAGTGTGGCATTTCTTTTAATTCACCTGTTGACAACCTCAAAATGTAACTAATCTAATAATAATTATAGTTTTGTTTCAGTTAAAGGGTTAAGTTTAAAACTTCCTTTAATAAATTTCAGGGTTTTTTTCTGTTGTTGTTGTTTTTTTGTTGTTGTTTTTTTTACAATGGATTCACATTTTCTAACAAAACGTGCTTTTGTTAGAAAATGTTAACAATGCAACTAAGCAATTTAATTTTGCACATTTATTTCTTACAATTTAAAGCCCAACGAGTAGTGCTGACAGATTCTTTTTATTTACAGCAGCATTTCTTTATCACACAGAAGGGACAACATTTTGTTACAGTGTCCATTACTTTGACTGAATTGCCTTCCTTGCTGTCTTATTTGGCGTTGATAGAGAGTCTATCAGTTTGGCTTTCCGGTGTTCTTGGCGGAGCTTCGATATGGAAACTTTAAAATTAAATTGGCTGGCTAGCTGGTGACCAGTGCTGGCCACAGATATGCGTCCTCTCATTTTCAATGTGGAGTGTAAATGCTTGTGGGTTTGGATTTCCTAAGAGCTGAGTGCAGTAACAGAGGCTAAGCTAGCTGCAGAATGGTTATCCAATCTCTTCTATTGTAACGCTGTCCACTTGTTCTAGTTCTTATTTTATATTTATTTTAAAAAAAAATTGTGAGTGTGGATGTTTTATTGTTGTCTTAATGAACCTTTAACAAACGGAGTAAATAAAAAAGGATTTAGTGAAGTAAGGTGATCACTCGTTCAATGAGTTTTGTATTTTTTTTTTTCTTTTTCTTTCATGAACATGCTTCTTTCCTCCCAAAAGGAACCATGATCCCTCCTCAGGCCACGCTTGTATTTGAGGTGCTGATGGTTGATATCTTTAACCCTAAGGATGATGTAACCGTGGAGGCCAAGGAAGTGCCGAAAGGCTGCACGCGCACAACGGTGACTGGAGATTACATCCGCTACCACTATAATGGCACGTTTCAGGATGGCACGCTCTTCGACTCGAGGTACACTGGAGTTTTCTGTTTGTGTGGGGTTTTGTTTGTTTGTTTTTTTCATTTTTAGAAAGTAGATAAGCTATCATCAAAATAAACTTTTTGCAAGCTGTGTCTCTGTCCTCACTCTCTTTTGACAGCTATCAGCGAAACAGCACCTACAACACTTACATCGGTATGGGATACGTGATCCAAGGGATGGACAAGGCCCTGCGGGGGCTGTGCATCGGAGAGAAAGGGAGGGTCATAATTCCTCCTCACTTAGCATATGGTGAAAAAGGAGTTGGTGAGTCTGATGTTTGCAAGTTGGAGGTTTTAAAGCGTTCGTGAGAGGTGGAAAGTAATAAAATACAAATACTTTGTTAGTGTACTTAATTAGAATTTTTAGGGATCTGTACTTTAATTATTTTTCTGCCAACATTTTCAGACACACATCTGTACTTTCTGCTCCTTACATTTTCAAAGTAGACTCGTTACTTTAGATTTAAGAAATTTGAGTGGAGTTCTTTCATGTCCCTGTGTGCCTTCAAACATCAAAGTGATTTGAGCCTAAACAGTTACACATGTAAAGCAGATTAAAATCATTGAATTACAATATAGACTGAAATGAAGTTTTCTCATGTGCTAATAATTTTATTATACTATTATAGCACAAGGTTCATTTAGCTTTGCACAACAGCAGCTCACAGAAACATCTTTAAAAGCTACTTTTTCCTTGTTTAATACATTTCAGGGCCTGTACTATTTCACTTTTACTTGGGGAAAGAAGTTGAATCAGTACTTAAACTTATCCTGTTTGTTTTGTTTTTTCATGTCATGTTGTAGGAGACTTCATTCCTGGCTCTGCTGTGCTGGTCTTTGACATTCACGTCATTGATTTCCACAACCCAAAAGATCCAGTCGATATCAAAGTTACCCATAAGCCTCAGGAGTGTAACATGAGAAGTGAAGCTGACGATTTGATTCAGTACCGCTACAATTGTTCCTTGATGGACGGCACCCTGCTGTACACCTCGTGAGCGCCCTCTGCTCTTCACTCTGCTACACTGCACCCTCCACCTCGTGCATGTAATCATTGCTGGCTTCTTGTCTGACAGATTTCCGTGGGGCTCGAATTCATGCCATCTTTGTCTTTATGACAAAAGCATGTATGCTTGCATGGCTCCAGGTTGTCATACAATGGAAGTTTTTTACCCCCCCCCAC
>VUQR01017320.1:0-21529 GCA_015108515.1 Hemichromis elongatus
GCTTACAGAATCCATAAGTGACTGAGACAGGACTCTGTAAACCCCCCACCACCACACACACACACACCGTGACTTATGATTGTATATCTTGTAAATATCTGTTGTTGTTGTTATATAACATGTATATAGTATATATATTTATATATATATATATATTTATATATTGTGCCCCCCCCACCTTTCCTTTTGCACAGTCGAGGAGCGTGTCAGGTCATTTCACTGCGCGTTGTACCTGTATAACCTGCACGTGACAAATAAAGAATCTTGAATCTTGAATCTTGAATATTTCCCTAAAACAGCAAAGAGCCAGCAGGAAATTGTAGGGAAAACTTTTTGTTAAAACACCAAAAAATAAAATAAAATAAAAAATGAAGGACTGTCAAAAGCCTCTGAAACTTATACTTATATACTTATACTAACAAGATAAAAAGCTGAGAGTGAAAAACTAGGACAGGGGTATGGTGAAGGACAAAAACAGCAAGACGAAAACCAAGAAATGAACAGAAACTATGACTGAGATGGATACTGAAAGTGAAACTAATGAAGAAGGTGACATTTTGGCTAGTGCTGGGGCTAATACTAGAAAATAAGATGAAATGGATGAGGATGACAAAATTGATCTGAGGGTGATACATATGGAAATGAAGGACTTCAGAAAAGAAAACACGCAACAGTTGAAGAAGTTAAGACCAAAGTGTGCAAAACCAACGCAAGACTCAATGAAGCGAAGGGTTGTATTTTGTACATGGATTTGGGGGTTCAAGCAGTGGAGGATGCAGTTATGGAGCTACTAAATGTACAATCCATATTTGAGTCTCAAATCACTAAACAAGAAGGGCGCACCCACTGAAACAACGTCAGGACATATGGTGCAGTTGAGAATGAAGAGAAAAATGCTCCCACTATGATAGAGAAAGGCACAGACAGAAGTTAAGAGGGTCCTAAAACAGCGAGGGATACGGTTCCAGATACCTTTTCCAGAGAAACCCATTCTACCCAAATGGAACAACAGTTTGCAACAGTGCTGAAGAGGTGACGAAGGACATGTCTGACAAGGGTCTCCCAGTGACCATTTACAAACTTCCAGAGATGCCGATGACGCAGATCAAGCAACTAAATGGAGCACAAAAGGGCAAGAGACAACAAGAGAGAAAGCAATGCAAACCAGAGGACCCAGGACAAGTGGACCCTGTGTCAATCAAGGAGAGACTGCAACAGTACAGAAGGGATCCACTATAAATGCATCACTACAAGTTGATGCACATTCACCAGTTACAGGTAACATAATCTATTCTCTGTGAGCTACCTACTAACTTTTTTCTTAAACTTTTTCTGTGTTCTTGCTGTGTGTTCTGTGTTATCTGCCTTTCTATCAGCACAAGACACTCAGGAGTAGAGTAGAATCAAGCAGAACAATATTTACACATTTAATAAATCACCAAATTAATACACGCATGTTCCAGTGACAATGCGCTGCACTCTTTGTGCAGTGATTTTAGTACAGCAGGCTTCAAGCACACTGCTCATTTAAAAAAAAAAAAATTATTACCCCGTTTTAAACACCTGAAAGATGCTGTAAATAGAAGACTGAGTCAAAACGCGGTGTTCCCAGCTGATTTTAAACCAAAACGATCAAACCTGCTCTGACACTTTGAGTTTTTATTCTTGCAGACTCGCTGCTGTATAAAGTTTTCAGAGCAAAGATTAGATATAAAAACGAATGTCAAACATGGGTTCAGTCTACATACACATTTGATATGAGGTCAATTTCAGTGTTCACTGAGTAAATGACCACGGCAGACACGACGACATATTTATGCTTTGCAGCATCTTTATTGGCACACGGTTGCTGTTAACACATACACAGAGCTGCAGCTCTCCCGCTGCCAGCTCAACACAACAACAACATCACAGGACCCAGTGCAATACTTAAGGCAGCGGGGCATGACTGTGGATGCCGTGCAGGTGCGTCCGCCTTCCCTGCACAGCACCGCAGGCCACGCCCCGCCACAAATCCCCATCGCCCGACTGAGGCCAGGGAGCCATCCGGCCAAACCTACTCCCCTCCTACCCGCAAGTGGGAGAAAGAATCGGCCCGACCATTGGCATCCCTAGCCCCTAGTCCAGCGACAGGGAGGTGAGAGTTCAGGTGGTCACCCCCGGATCCAGCGGCTCTGGCGAAGCTGGTTGGGACGTCGAACGCGCGGCAGTTAGTCACGGCTGACAGGCAACGCCCTGCCACACACCGTTTTACTGTTAACCCGTTAATGCTGACAGCCCTAGTTTTTAGCCAAGATGAGAAAGGTAAATAAAGTTGTCAATGACTTTATTACTGATGCCCGTCAGCGAAACACCTAGGCAGACCCATTTCTATGTGTTTTGTAATTTTCCAGCAGGACTAAGCTATAAAACTAGCTGCACAGCTTATTTTTAGTTTCAAAGAGACACGAGGGTCACTTCACATAGTCTGACCTGCGTCAACCAGCTGTTCAGTGTTCATAGTTACCATGGTTAGTGCATAAGCTGCTGTGATTTAAACTACTGGCTATATGGGTTATATGGGTGTTTATGTTGTCATTGCAAAATTCAATTCGATTTAATTCAATTTTATTTATACAGTGCCAAATAACAACAATAGTCGCCTCAAGGCAGACAAAAGAATTGTCTGACTTGGTTAACTGAAGTTCACTTGGGTAACTTTAGTTTAGGATTACCATAGATAAGCTAAGTGGTCTCCTTGGAAATCTGGACTTGTGTGGATTTCCCAAGGACAAACTTGTAAGAACTGTACACCACTATACTGAAATCAACAGGCTATTACCGAAATACACGTGCTATATTATGAACTATGATAAAAATGCTATTATATTCTATTAACATGTTTAGTTATAAAGGACACCTTTTGCCTTAAATCTCATTCATGAGCATTATTAATTGTCTTCTAACATCCAGAAGTTTGTATGCGTTTCATTGTTTTTAGCAAGCCTTTTAAAGTTAAACATAACATGGCCAAAAAACCAACATTAAAAAATAAAACACCACCTCACACAAATCAGATGTTCCTCTGATGTCATTGTTTTCTTCAGTAAACTCTGAAGATTCTAACTAACAGCTGGTGCCTGGTTACAACTGGTTACAGTTGAAAATATGCACGTCATAAAAAAGATTTTTAATGTTAGTTTTAGGTTTAGTTTAAATTCAGCTTCATGGCTAAAAAAACACAAATCCAAAATCCAACACAAATGAACACCAGAGAATAAAGAAAAGTGAATGTGTGCTCCAGTGAGATATTAAACATCAGTAAAAGCTATGCAGTTATAAAACTTAACTTTAATCTGAACCAAACTGATTTACTCAGTTGTAAACAAAACAGTAGAGTAAATGTCACCCGACAGATATGACCTAAGTTAATTAAGTCCAGTGTTTAACCTCCACTAAGAGCTAAAACTCAGCGGAGGTTTAAAAGCTGTGTGCCCGTGACCAGATATCAGCCGCCCATAAAGTGGGTTGCCTATAAGGTGCTCTGTGGTGTTCTCAGTGTCCATCTCCTGCTTTTAAATCATGTTTGTCATCTTTAAACCAGGTCAGTCACTCTGAGTGAGAAAAAAACAAGCTCCAGTAGCTTTGCACTCAGGAAACAAACTACATTTAGTTGTTTTGTGCACAATATTGCGTGACGATATGCTATATCGATGGGTTAGGTGTTACACAACTGACAGGTTAGCAGGATGTATGCAGGTAAACTGAGGGTCAGTCGACCTGATCGCTGGCGTCGTGAGGAAAATGTTGACTCGTTATTTATGTTACAGAAACATACATGAGACTGCATGGAACTTTAATGAAAAGAATTTCACTATTTTCTGAAGATAATATTGATATATGTATACATGTGCAGGAGCTGGAGACCTTTTTTTGCTGAGGTATTTAATCTTAAACCACATGATGACACACTGACAGAAAGAGACGACTGTTCGGTGAAAATTAGAATCTGCGGATGCAACATCTGGAACACAGAGAGTGGAATGTGTAAACATATCTAACTGGTTAAGGTAAAAACTAGTTAACCTGAAACACTGGGGCTGTGAGCTTGGTTCACTCTGTCAGCTGATTGTTAGTGAAGCTGGCAACCTCTCCAAAAACAGAAGCATTTTAGCAAACATGTCCTATGTTGACAACCTGACCTGGTATGTAAAGATTACACCACTACATTCTCACCTAAATCAATATTGAAAATGTACTTTGTGACAGTATTTTAAAACTTTACTTCCTGTTTACAGAACCACCCCCATTGCTGCTTGTGTTTTGAAACGGATGGAAGTCCACACTACCACCAGTTCAGACTTTAAGTGATGAATCCTGCTTCCGGGTCCAAACTCCTCTGTGTTTAAGGCTGTTGTGTGTTTAACATCTTGAAATGCTCTGTATCTTGTTGCATTTAATCTGAACAAGCCCCTAAAAAGAGGCAGTGATCACCGTCTGCCTCTGTCGGTTTTTATTACTACTATTCAGAATCAGAATACTTTATTAATCCCTAGGGAAATTTATGTGGGTTACAGTTGCTCTAGTACAGTAATAATAAGCAATGGCAAAATATATACAACTCACCAAATAATAAATATTCAGGTTTGACAGATGTGATTATAAATAAATATCAAGAAAAATAGACAGCAACATTACCAAGTAAAAAAAGAGCAAGGCAAAAAAGATGTAACTATTGCAGTGTTTACAGTGTATTAGGTGGATGGGTTGTACAGGGAGATGGCCACAGGCAGGAATGATTTCCTGTGTCATTCAGTGGTGATTTTTGTTAATCTCAGTCTCTCACTGAAATTGCTCCTGTGGCTAGCCATGGAGTTTATGAGAGTGATAATTTAGGATTGTCATTTTTACTTAGAAACATATAATCATTTATGCATAGAGATATATAATTGTTTGTATGTTGATAAAGTGTCTCATCTTTATTTAGGTCTGCTAAAGCTCAGGGTTGACTGTGCACCATTAGATGGGGGGACGTTCACTCCCTACGGTGTTCAGCCTTACCTCATACACATCTTAAGTTCATGGGAAGGTCCATCTTGTCTTGTGATATATGGTATGGGAGAACACATGCTCTTTATCTGGTCAGGTATAAGTGCCTTTTTTTACTGCTGGATTCCCAGGAGGCCCCTGGCCGCTGCTATTTGGGGGATCGTTCACCCACACCACACACAGACAGGCTTATACTCTGCTTACACACGTCTGTTTGAAACTGTTACATGTTAATGAGACTATGCATATTCATGTAACTGCAATAAAAGGAGCGCTATGGGAAGTCCAGCCGAGGGTCTGATGGGGTTCAGGTGGAAGGAACAGTGCTTGACCTTGGTCGACCTCCCTCAAGCGAGATCACACAAAGAGCTCTGTCTTGTGTCTTGTTCTTGCTGCTGCAGTTGGTTGTCTTGTGTTCCAGCAGGGTTTGTGCTTAGATAAACCCAACAGAGTGGTTTGGAGGTATTGTCCAACATTGTCTTTTTCTTGGACAACATTCACCTGTCAGACACCAACTTAAGAGAGTCCAGCTCCATCCCCACAACATTACTGGCCTTACAAATCAGTTTATTGAGTCTGTTGCATCAGCAACCCTCAACCCTCAACTGTCCCAGCATGAAACAGCATAGAGGATAGCACTGGCCACAACAGACTCATAAAACCTTGAGCATTGTTGAAGGACCTCAGTCGCCTCAAAAAATAAAGACGACTCTGTCCCTGCCTGAAAGTGCAGTGGTGTTTTTAACCCAGTCCAGTTTATTGTCTATGTGTACTCAAAGGTATTTATAGTCCTCCACAATGTACACATTGACCCCGTGGATTGAAACAGGTGACAAGGGTTTCCTGGTCTTCCTAAAATTCATAACCAATTCCTTGGTCTCTGCGACACTGAGCTGCAGATGATTCAGATCACACCATGTAACAAAGGAGTCAACCACAGCCTGGTACTCTGACTATTCACCCCTGTTGATACATCCAACCACTGCAGAGTCATCAGAAAACTTCTGAATATGGCAGGTCTCTGTGGGTTGGCTGAAGTCTGTGGTGTAGAGGGTGAAGAAGATGGGGGAGACAACAGTCCCCTGTGGTGCCCCTGTGTTGCTGATTACCTTGTCAGACACAATGTGGAAGACGCACATATTGTGGTCTTCCTGTCAGGTAATCAACAATCCAGGGCAACAGAGACCTATACTCAGCTTATGTCTGCATGAAAGCAGTTAATTAAGGTGTACCTGCAAGGGGACTTGTGAAACAGGAAGGTTGTTGAAAAGTAAACAAACCGAAGACAGGACAGTTGGGGTCGAGGTTATGAAGATAAGATCACTGGTCTCAGCATATCTGCATGGGCAGTGGAACGTTCAACACATTCAAGTACTTGTAAAACTCTGTGCATTCCCTCTATAAATGAGGGAAAGACATTGTATGCTTTAGTCCTACTTTGTTGTACACTACTGTGTACTCTGTATGACTCCTTACTGCAAGTAAAACCTGTTGAAAATGCAATTGTGAGACTCTGTGGCCATTGCTTAAGTATTATGATAAAAAAATCTTTTGACACCTTCATGCACAGGTCCAGAGAGCCAACCAGTCTGGGTGAGGATATCTCATCTATATTTAACAGACACCAACCCTCTCTGAGGAAAACTAGAGCGGATCAAGTGAAACAGGGAGTAAAGATGTCAAAGCTCAAAGCATCACAGATGTCAAAGCATCACATCTTTACTCCCTGCTTCACTTGATCTGCTCCAGTTTGCCTACAGGCCTAACAGATCTACATATGACACAATAGCAGTTGCACTTCACACTGGCCTCTCCCAGCTGGACCAGAAGAAGACTTGCCGGTGCTGTTCATTGACTACCCAGTCTTTGAGTCTGACGTCATTAGCTGTGTCTGGGCCCAAACTCCGCTGCAGGTCCCTAAGTCATATGATCACTGCGGGATCACTGAGAGTTGAAGAACTGTCTAAATTCTTTAATCTGTAATAAAATGATCAACTTTGCTGCTCTACCCGGTGTAACAATTAAGTTTAACATCCAGGCATCCATGAAAATGGAATTTATTAAATTTAACGGAGTTAAGTTACCAGGTAGTTAGCTCGCTAGTGTCCATCTAAGTATAATATAACATGTTCTGACTGAGAGCTTTCTGAAACAAATTAAGACGTACAGCTCCGCGATCACTACCAACATAAATGAAGACAGGAAAGTAAACAGCAGTGAGGTTTGTAGGGTTACTGAAGTTAACATAAAACATGTTAAAAAAAAGAAAAGAAGCCATATTAAACGCACGGTAGTTTGGGCCCAGAAGCAGGAATCATTACATCATCACTTAAAGACCGGATAGCTCTGCCTTCAACACCATCATACCATCCAGACTTGTCATAAAACTGTGTGTGCCTGAACATCAGTTCCTCTCTGTGTAGCTGGATACTGGACTTCCTGACAGACAGACCTCAGGTGGTTCGGACACCTTGTTCACCCATGAGTGTACAGCAACACACAGCTCCAACACCATCAACAAATTTACAGATGACACCACCATCATCGGCTGCATTTATGATGGAGATGAAATGGCATACAGGTCAGAGGTGAAAGCCCTGACATCATCGTGCCGTGACAACAACCTGCTGCTTAACATCAGCAAAACCAAGGAGCTCATAGTGGATTACAGGAGACTGCAGAGTAGGCCACACCCCCATCCACATTGAAGGAGCAGAGGTGGAGAGTGTCAGCTGCCTCAAAATCGTAGGCATCAAAATCAGCGAGGTTCTAAGTTGGTCACACCTCGTTGGTGTTACCAGAAAAGCTGCAAGACAGCGGCTCTTCTTCCTGCGGCACCTGAGAAGATTCGGCATGAACTCAAGAATACTTACAAACTTACAAACGGAGATTTTCGAAAACAATGACGTATGTTAGTCATATGATGCAGTCATGTGGCCACTTCAACCAAGATGGCCAACTGCATCATACAGTAGTTGTTTTGTTTGATCACTATTTTTGGTGGAGAATGAAGATAAATATGTGACTCGGAGCAACAACTCCACCTCATCATTCCATTTGAAAAATTTGGTGCTTTGTCTCTCATTTCACCAACATGTTTTAAAGAGCCGAAAAGTAAATAAACAACAGACGGAAATGACGCAGGTCGAATCGTCTTACGTTTTGCGCATGTGCGACACTGGAACGAAAGTGTTTTTGTCCGTTTAATGTGGACGCGCAACTCTGTCAAACGACTGAAAGTGATAGTGTGGACGCGGAGCGTTTTCAGACGAAAACGCCATTTTCAGAAAAAAACACCGTTTTCAAATATATCTGGGCTAGTGTGGACGTGGCCTTAGAGGGGTAGTTTGATTGTTGGGGTTATCTTTTTATTATTGTAGGGTCTTTACCTTGTAACTTAAAGACTTTCAAATAAATAAATAAATAAAACTGAATGCTGTGATTGTAGGATGTTACTCTCAATGTTGTTGGCGCATTTCAGGAGGACACTAAAAAATAAAGTTACACTACTACACAGCGAATTCACATTTATTATTATATTAACAAAATACCACAGTTTTTGTCTTGGTTGTATTATTCTATTTTGTTTTATTTATCAGTGACACCTTAAAGGTTGGTCCGTGAAAATATTGTCTCACTAAGATACAGCTTTCTTTCTCCTGTGCCTATATAATGCTTGACCTCTAGAGGTTGCAGGTATGCAGGATCTCCTTAACTGAGGCAGTGTCTTGCTTCCTGCCTCTGGGCAGTTAAATTTTTATTTAACCTACTACATATATTCTGTTGAACTGTGGTTAACCTGGGTAGGTTTACTACCTAGGAACAGAGTAATAAAGGGCAGGGTATATATGAGCAGATCCTTTGTTTGGTGAATTCCTTAGGGCAACACTGTCAGTGACGACAATAAAATATAACTAATATTTGATTGGTTTAATAAGTGGGAAAAAACTCTAAAAAAAAAAACCCTCTAAAGTTAATCATGCATATTTATGGAAAGAAAATAAGGTTTCTTAATCCACAATGCCATTAGAATATAGCATCCTTTCTTTTCACCCATCAGAGAATGTTATCTTAACAAAGATTTTGTGCTGTTTCTCAGTGTGGGCTATATTATTTACTGACATAAAATACTAAGGGCTCTAAAAAGTGGCCTCATGTATGCTTTCTAGTAATAAGGTTATTAGAAAGGAATCAGGTCCAGAGAAATGTACTGCCTGGGCCACCGGGGAACTCAACAGCAATTACGCACTTCTGTTTACTCCACAAATTGGCCCCAGAGAGGGGCACGAGCATCTGTAGCAACTAGTTAAAAGTGATTGAGGTGACCCCAGACCATTGATTTTTTTTCCTTTGTCTTCAGCATCAAGCCTGGGCACCCTTGATCATGTGTCTGTACTCTGAGCAGGCTAGTTTAGCAGTTGTGTCTTGCTTTTAGATCACATTAAACTGTGGTTAAACTTCAGCAGCATCAAAGACTCAACAATTACTGATGATGATATCAGACCTTGAAAAATATTCTTGAGTAAAAGCTTCAAGTGTTATTAACTAGACTTCTGTCACAGCATTAGAATTAAGCTTGAATACAGTTATGAAAACATGGAGGGCCACAAATTCAAATCACAGTCAAAGACTGATCTTCATTTCATAAATGCATCCATGATATCAATTCCCTGAAAATTCTTTTAGAAAATAAAACGGGGTAATTGTTAGATTTTTCCAGTAAGACACCCACTGAAAGAAGAACTGACAAAAAACCCCTTCCTAAATACCACACCAACTGATGAGTAATGGACCCTATTTTTCTTTCAATTTACTTTATATAGTAAAATCACCAGAGTGTGACACTTCATTAAGCTAATTAGGGTAACTTAATTATAGTCTTTCACGGGTCAACCATGAAGCTTCTGATTGATGGCACAGCCTGTAAAGGTAATCTTCTTGTGAACTGAAAAAAATTTCATTAGCTGCAACAAAAACACATCAAAAAATTATAAACGCTTAAGGCACACTAAGCATATAAACCAGCAAACACTAGCATTAAATTCATAACTGCTATATCGCCATAAAGAGCTGCATACTCTTGAGGTCATAACAGAACTTCAAATACAAATTATTTGCTAAGCAGTGGGAGGCCATTGGCTGTGGAGGAAGTGAAGAAAATGAAACTTTTAGGCTATAATTTCAGCAGTTGCAATACTTTTGATGAAAACAAGACTCAGTGCAGCAAAAGGAGTGCATCCCACACAAGTTCACAGTTGAGTACTTTAAACACTGTCTGAAGAACTTTAAGAGCTTTTGGCAATTCAAACCTTTTATCCAAATCTTATGGTCTGATTCACCACATTACGCAGTATGCCAGGCAGTGCTGTAAGGGTGTAAATAAAGTCTTAAACAAGTGCCCCTTTGGCACGGTAACAGGGTCGAATTAAAAACCATCCGTATATTATGAGTAGACTGTCCCTTTATTACTGAAATCAATTTGGTGAGGGCCTGGGGCATTAGCAGGACGGATGTAGGCTTGGTCAGAGTGAGGTTTATCTAAGCTAAGCAGGCTGAGAAAAACACAGCATCTATAATAACCTCAAGGCAATCCAACAAAGCCGTTTTCCCCCTTTGCACAACAGAAACATGTGTGCAATGGCACAAGCATTCCAGTAACACTCTAAACCAGGAGCTGTAATTAGTATAACTATAAAATAACTCATCAACACAAAGCAAATCAAAGGGACACATCAACAAAAACGATGTTCGTTATAAATCAGAGAATAAAACTTATTTTCTGTGACCTCAAGCAAGAAACAAAGCTAAACTCTTACAGTTACAAAAACACTAATCTCACAGTTCTTTTATGGAAGAACAGCCCATTCTCACTCCCGAGGCGTTTCATACCGACGTTTTGTCACGTCCAGAGGCGTTCCTTAGGAACGCGAAAGGTGACCTTACACATTCTTATGGGACGCACCGGGTTATGGATGAAATCCAGTAGAATGACGGTCCCACGGTACTACACGTTCCAGACATGTACTCTAGCCCTAAATCTAACCTTATCCCTAACCTTAACCATATTCCTAACCCTAACCCGCACTTTAATAATATTAGAATAGTGTTTTCCAAAGCAATTTAAGAAAGAGAACGAACATGTGTAGATTGAGTCAAAATGGTTCTCATCTTTTCTCATTTTTCCGATATTGTCATTTATGAACATGTTGGGTGCCCGAAAGCGTAAAATATTGACGATTTGTCACCTAGCGTAAAATATTACGCTTAGGGAGTGAGAACATGTTGTGGAAGAAATGATAGCACCAACATTAGCTTTGTTGTACATGTGTAGACAAAGGTAATTCTAACAAATAAAAACACATACAAGACACTGAAAGGTTTTTAACTGCTAATATTAGCAAGTTACAAAATTGATTCTTTACATGATGAAATTATTTTGCCAGCAACATACAGTAGTATAAAAAGTGTTTGCCCCTATTCCAGATTTCCTATTTTTTGTATGTTTGTGACACATAAATATTTCAGATCATCAATCAAATGTAAATTTTAGACAAAGATAACACAAAATGCATTTCTGTTTGTGACCTCAAGCTGAAGTGCACTTGGGTTTTGCAGCAGGAAAATGATCCAAAACATCTCAGCAAGTCCACCTCTGAATGGCTTAAGAAAAACAAAATGAAGACTTTGGAGTGGCCTAGTCAAAGTACTGACGTGAATCCAATTGAGATGCTGTGTCATGACCTTTAAAAGGCTGTCCATGCCCAAAAACCCTCCTCAACTTGATTAAAACCCCATGGAAGGAAATTATCACAGCTGTGAATGCCCTCAAACATCAATGTACTGAAGCAATGTTGTAAAGAACAGTGCGGCAAAATTTCTCTACAACAGACACTGATAAAGCCATACAGAAAATACTTATTTCAAGTTATTGCTAGTAAAAGTGGTTCCACATACTTGTATCATACGGTGTACTAAATTTTTTTTTTTTTGTTTTTGTTTTTTACAGATGCTGCTTCTCCCATCCACTCACAAATTGCTGCTCATATTGAAAGCGCAGTGGGTGGAAAACTTTCTACACCAGTTTTTGTAACAGACTGTCAAGCAGAGGGGTTGCCTAACCCCCTATATCTTACTCATCTAGCTGAATCTCGACTGCACTGATCAGGTAATATTCTGCACTTAATGCTGGCATTTAAGAATGATTTTCCCCCCACAGGCAAAAATAGTGCATGACTTGGCATTTTAAACCAGATAATAAAACTTTCCTTAAATACAGCTCTCATCTCAGAGTGCTTTTTAGCTGCCCTTAGTGGAGTCAATTATCTCCCCACACTTGCTATTACTGAGACACTCTGAGCACCTTGTGCCTGAAAAGGTCTGTACACCATACTTTCTCAAAAATGTCACATTCTTAAATGCCTCTCAAGTGTAGACCCTGCAATATCAGAAATGGCACACACGTGGTTTCTTTCATCCATTTGTTGCTTAAACAAGCCACTTCACAGGCCCGATGAATTCAAAGTGAATAGTAAAAATCCTTCAAAATCAGAAACCATGTAGCTGGATGTATACTGATGAGTTATTTTCCAAAGCAGAAATGAACACATTGTTACGACCAATGCTTTAAACAGACACTAAATACACGTGTTCTTTCCGTGCTACTATAATAGAGGGAAAAAAAATGCTTGTATTGATTTGTCATACCAGTACTTTTGTTACCATGAAATGTGACCCTGCTATTGGCCTGGAGGTTCTCCTATTAGATTGCTCTACACTAACCTAAGTTTAGGTTTTCTTTATAACAGCATGTGGCTGGGGATTGCATTAAAAAATGTTAAAACAACAGAGACACATTAGCTTCTGAAAAATGACTAATCTAGGCAAAAAAGGTAACTATAGAAAAGAAAATTATCATTTCATATGCAATGACTCTTTTGACAATTCATTTAGCTTTGCTCATACAATATGTAAAAGTGCAAATATGAGCAAATTCTGCTTTTGATTATTTTGACTTACTGTCTTACTGTCTTTACTGTTTGACTAAATAATTAAGATGAAATAATTCAACCTCTCACTAATCATTCAAATCTGTTTCCACACAGAAGTTTGGCTCTCAATTCTCATTTCTGACTAAAGAAATCATCTGCAGTTAAGAATAGAATTATGTCTTAATTTAAAAGGCTGATTATCAAATCAGCTTGGCATTTTATTTATTTAATTAATTAAGATGCAAGAATTTTATCACTTTCTTTCCAAGGGGAAGAAATTCAGGTGTTAATATTAAATTAAAAGCACATTTTTGTTTTTGTTTTTAGGAATTATTTTGTTTGATGAGAATTTTTTAACTGTGGCAGCAATTTAGAGGAAATTACGTAAGGGCATTATAATGGAAGTTAGTGGAAGAACTGCCAATTACTTGTAGATAAATGTTTGATTGTATGGGTTTTTATGTTACTGTCAAACAAAAGTAGTAGCAAGTACAAAATTGTTAAAATGAAGTTATAGAACCTCTGAACTGGAACTAACAACAGTTCTCAAGTTTCTCTCTCAGTTATAGACATAGACTGTATGCACACTCACTTTAGATGAGGAAGTGTCACACTCCTGGCAGATCCAGCCATATCCTGTCTGCTTGGGTGATTTCTTCAGTGGAGGGTCCAGACACCCAAAGTGATAGCAGAGTTGACACTCGTCACACCTGAAATGCAGACAAAGGGAGGCACACGTTATGTCCCACACACTCAGAGCCTGAGTATTCCATTAATGATGAGGCCAGTTTAAGAGTGATGGATAATGACAAGGCAGGTGTCAGCGAGTGAACTTTGTTAATGTATTCCAAATACCCTCTAATCACTCCATTCCCTTGACCTTACACAATCATTGGCTGTTCAATGGTTCACATCAGTGTTCAGATAAATAAAGGCCTTGGTAGCCCAGTTAAATGCATGGCTATAAAAATCCTTAGGACTTGAAGCAACAGTCAAATGACTTTTAGAGTATGTTTCACAAAGAAGACATATATTCATTTGCAGCTTTTCAAACCAAAAATTAAATAAACAATAAAATTAATAGTTGATTAGTGAAAGTATTTTTTTCTTTTTCGGAAAATTAAATGTTTACGTACATAGCAGTCTTGGGTTAGAATCAGAATGAACTTAGTTTAACATAAAGATTGTAAAGCGGTAAAATGGTTCTGCTCAAATTATAGAGATACAGCAACTAAAACTCCAAAAGCTCACTAATTCATTTAGTTTCCTTAACTAGTGGTTAACTGGGAAGCACAAGGGTACAGTGGTTAGCACTGTTGCCTCACAGCAAGGAGATTCTGCATTAAAATCTGGTGGCCACCTGTGCTCATGTGGGTTCTCCCCTGTATCCTTGCTTCTTCCTACAGTTCAGAGACAATGAATGTGATTGTCTGTCTGTGTTAGCCCTGCTACAGACTGGCAGCCTGCCTAGGATGAACCCCACCTCTTGCCCTTGGAGAGGCTACAGCTGGGGAGTGGAGGGTTTGGGCATTGCTGTGTAGAAACTTTTCCCACACAGCCAATCACCATTAAGTCACCATTATTGGTAGCTTACTAACTAATCCCTATAGATGTTTGTGGTGGAGGTGTAGTCTTTGGCTCTGCTGCAGGGGATGAGTGGGCTCAAGGGGCAGTGCCATGCAGGCTGGCAGGGCAGCTGTGTACAATGTGGTAATCGACGACTAACATCCCCATTGCACTCACACCCATCATGGTGTGCTTCAAGAGGCTCATCATGAAGCACATTAAGACCCTGCTGCCACCCACACTCGACCCACTCCACTTCGCCTATCACCCCAACCAGTCAACAGATGATGCCATTATCACCACCCTACAACTGTCTCTCACCCACCTGTACAATAAAGACATTTATGTACAAATGCTGTTCATAGAACAGCCTGGAGAATAACCCTCTTCTAAACATCAGCAAAACTAAGGAGCTGATTTTGGACTTCACCACAAAGCAGGCGAAAAATTACGAAGAACTATACATCAGTGGCGCGCTAGTGGAGAGAGTAGACAAGTTCAGATACCTTGGTGTTCACATCACACAGGTCCCGTCATAATAACACTCTATTGAAAAAAGACCAGCAGTGTCTCCTCTTCCTCAGATGTCTCAGAGACTTCCACCTACCTCTGAAGGTGCTCAATAACTTCTACTCATGCACCATTCAAAGTATCCTGACGGGAAATATCTTCACTTGGTATGGGAACAGCACCAAGCAGGATAGATGAGTTGTCCAAAGAGTGGTGCACTCTGCCGAACACATCATTCACTCAGCGCTTCCTGACCTGCAGTCTATTTACACCAAATGGTGCAGAACCAAAGCCAGGAAAAATATGAAAGACTTCTCCCATCCCGACAATGGACTCTTCTCACTGTTGAGGTCAGGGAAGCGCTTCCACTCCCTTAAGGCCAATACAGAGACAACTAGGAGGAGCTTGTTTCTCCAAGCTCTCCTTGCCCTGAACCAGGTTTAGGATAGGACTAGACTCTCTACATATACATACACCATTGCAGATGCACCTAATAACTATAACTATAGTACTTCAAAAGTACTTCTGATCTGGTCTCTCTCATATCACATCAATGTATATGCACTTAATAACAAAACAATGTATTTCAATGATATATCTCAATAACTATTTTGACTGTTCGCTGTCAACCTGCAGACTGCTGATTGGCACACCGTTTTAATTTAGATTTTTAAGTGCATTTTTAACTTTAGTTTATTCTTGTATCTTTTTGGGAATTGCACCGCAATAAGCATTTCACTGCATGTTTTACTGTGTATGACTGTGTTTGTGACAAATAAAATTTCAAATTGATTTTAGATTTAAGTTCAGCATTAAATGCAATCATTCCTGAGCACATGATTGGAAAACTGAGCCTGCTGGGCCTGAAGATCTCCCTCTGTAACTGGATCCTGGACTCAAGAATGTACAGCAATGCACAGTTCAAACCACATCATCAAGTTTGCCGATGACATGACTGTGGTGGGTCCCATCAGCAAGAGCTGAGGACTGTGGTGATGAGTCAGCATACAGAGGGGAGGTGCAACAGCTAACGGACTGGTGTAGAGTCAACAACCACAAAAGAGATGATTTTCGACTTCAGGAGAGCACTGTTACGACTGTTGTGGTAATTTTATTTAATATGCAAATCTGAGTGTACAGGTGCCTCTCCGCAATTGGTTCATCCAGGGGGATGGATCGTACCGATTGGCTAATGACTAGAAGGCAGCATATAAGAAGACACTGCCATGGACGGCCAGTGATTCATCCTCAGCCCAACCCAACAGACTGTGTGTTACCTAAAGTTCGTTGCTACTGAAGCATGTAGGGGTGGACTGCCTTTTTGTTTTCTCCTGTTTTTGTTAGTTAGAAAGGTGAGGTATTGTCAATTGGTGTAATTCTTTTGAATATGTAAAATTGATTTATCTTTGAGATAGCCTTCCTTTGTTTGTTATTTTGGCCTTAGGTCCACCCCAAAGTTATAATTTGCTCCCTTCCTTTGTTTTACATTCGTTTATTGTAAATAAACCACCATCAAACTGGATTAATTGTGTGATGTGCTGCTTGGGGTCGGACAGGGATGGATCCCCCTTATGTTATGGTCTGGCCACACCTAGACGGGCCATAACAGCAGGAAGAGATCACTGTCCACTTAACATCAATGGATCCTGTGCAGAGGTCATCAAGAGCACCAAATTCCTTGGTGTTTACCTGGCGGAGAGCCTCTCCTGGTCCCTCAACACCAGCTCCATAACTAAGAAAGCAAAAAAGCATCTCTACTTCCTGCGAAATCTGAGAAAAGCCCATCTACCAACACCCATTCTCACCACCTTCTACAGAGGAACTATTAAGAGCGGCTACATCACTGTCTGGATGGTAACTGCATCGTATCAGATCACAAGACTCTACAGCAGATAGTGAGAAAAGCTGAGAAGATTATTGGGGCCTCTCTTCCCTCCATCCCAGACACCAATCGCACCGACTGCATCCGCAGAGCCACCAGCATTGTGGAGGACCCAATACACTCCTCACGCAAACTCTTCACCCTGCTGCCTTCTGGCAAGAGGTAACGGAGCATTCGGGCCCTCACTGCTAGACTTTGAAACAGTTTCTTCCCTCAAGCCATCAGACTGCTGAACACTCAGTGACTGGACTGACACACACACACACACACACACTGTCATACAAGTCACTACCCCAAGCACTTGTCTGCACAATATCACACACACACTTTCATCATACATCAAGTTTTGCATAATGCTTAGTCTTTTTGCACAACCCACTGTCATTGTTGTACTTTTCTATAACATTGTTGAGTCTGCTCTGTTTTGTGTCTGTATTGTTCTGTACAATTTCATGTTACACTGTTGTATATGGGAGAAGTACACAAGACAAACATTTTATTCAGTGGCTAGTGGATCTAAGAACAGACAAGAGCCACTTCCCTGAACAAGCCCCAGTAAACATCAAAGTGGCAGACATCCACGAAAAAGTGTCAAGCATAAGAAGTTGGATGGCACCAGGCATGGACACGATTTACGCTTACTGGCTAAAGAAGCTAACTGCACTCCATGAGCATCTGGTAGCACAAATGAACCAGCTACTAATGGACAATGGAATGACTACAAGAAAAGGTATAATTTAATGCCTCACACATGGATTTATCAAGGAGATGCTCTGTTCCCACTATTGTTCTGCATAGGCCTGAACTCCCTCAGCCAGATCATTAACCCTCTGGGGTCCAGAGTATAATTGGCCATTTTTGACTACTTCAGATTTTACCTCTATCTTTCACCTTTAAAAACTGTTTACCATGCCTTGTTTGGTGTCATTCTTTTCTGGACAACCTCACGTGTCTGAATTTACAGTTATTTTTTCAATTTAACACAATTGATCAGACAAAAAAAAAAATTTGAGTAGAAAAACGTTACATAGTTTTACTGTAAAAAAAATACAACAAACATGTTTAACGAATCATTTTCATTCCTAACAACATATGGTCTCCTCAGCTGAATTAGAAAAAAATGTTCATGCATTTTTGTCATCTAGCTTAGATTATTGTAATGCCCTGTTTACCAGCTTGGATAAATCATCTCTTTCTCGCCTCCAAGCTATACAAAATGCTGCAGCCAGGCTACTAACACGTTCCAGTAAGCATGCTCACATTACTCCTATTTTATGTTCCTTACATTGGCTCCCAATTGATTTTAGAATTCGTTTTAAAATTCTTATTTTAACATACAGAGCATTAAATGGCCAGGCCCCAGATGAATTATCCAGGCTTCTTACAAAACACACTGCTGCTCGTTGACGCCGCTCACAGACTCAGAGTGTGTTGGTTGTTCCCTGTACACGTCTGAAGACCAAAGGGGACAGAACCTTTCAGTCTGTAGCAGCAAGGCTGTGGAACAGTTTACCACCACAACTACGTTTTGCTGACTCTGTGGAATCCTTTAAAAAGCAGTTAAAAACTTATCTTTTTAAACAAGCCTTCTGTTGATCAACACATTTTAAATTTTTTTCATTTTACATCTTTATTTACTTTAAATTTTTTATATTGTCTATATTGTCTTTTCTGTGACTTAATTTTCTGTTTATTTCAATCTTTGTGTACAGCGCTTTGTGATCGCCTGTCTATGAAAAGCGCTTAATAAATAAACTTTACTTACTTACTTAACTTAAAATGCAAATATAAATTGTAAATTTTACTAACCTTTGCACAAGTTTTGCAAACAAAAAAATTGAATGCACTATTTACCTAAAAATGCAGCCAATGTCTCAGGCGTTTTATATAACTATTTAAAACTATTTACAGAAAAATTAATTGTTCTACATCAAATAAGAAGTCAAACAAATTATTTGGGCCGCTCCAAAAAAATAGTTTCTATCCACTACAAGGCAAAGGAGAATACCAAAGGCCTAACCGTGCAGTACTACCAACAGGAGGTGTATCACACCTGGATTTTCCCCTTTACTCTATATATTCTGCACCGCTGTTGTAAATAAAACTGTGTTTGGAAATGTCAACCTGCTCTGCGCTTGAGTCCCTGCTACCAACCGTGACAAAATCATCTAGCCAAGAAAATGGACTCAGCAGATCCGGCAACTCCACCAGATTTTGTTAACCGCTGTGTCTTTGTGTATTCGGATGACATTCTGATCTTTTCTAAGACACTCGCAGAGCACCAAGTTCATGTAAGGCAGGTCCTGCAACACCTCTTGGAAAACTGGCTCTTTGTGAAGGGGGAGAAGTGTGAGTTCCACGTGACCTCTGTGAATTTTCTGGGCTACATTATCGAGAGGGGGAACTTAAGGACCGACCCGGAGAAGGTGCGAGCAGTGGTGGAGTGGCCCACGCCTCCTAATCGCCGGCAACTGCAATGCTTTTCGGGTTTCGCAAACTTCTACAGATGATTTATTCGTGATTTCAGTAGAATCGCTCTCCCTCTCACTAAACTCACATCTCCAAAAGTTCCTTTTCAGTGGGATTCTGCTGCTCAGCAAGCCTTCACCCTGCTCAAGGAGAGATTCACCACCGCACCCATTCTCCGACAACCAAACCTCACTTGGCAGTCCACTGTGGAAGTGGATGCATCGGACTCTGGGGTGGGGGCGGTCCTGTCCCAACAAGAAGACGGTAAGCTCCACCCATGTGCCTTCTATTCTCGTCGTCTCTCTCCTACATAACGTAACTACAACATCAGGGACCGCGAGCTCCTGGCCACCAAGCTCGCCCTGGAGGAGTGGAGACATTGGTTAGAGGGAGCAGCGCAGGCGTTCATCGTTTGGACGGATCACAAGAACCTGGAGTACCTTCGCTCGGCCAGACGTCTCAACCCCCGGCAAGCTAGGTGGGCGCTGTTCTTTACCCGTTTCGACTTTACTATCACCTACCTACCAGCCCGGGTCACGAAACGTGAAGCCAGACGCCCTGTCCCGGCAGTACTCCATCTCGGGGGAGGAGTCGGACCCCGGACCCATCTTAAACTGCCACGGAACATGCACATACATAAAGTTTTTAATGTGTCTCAGGTCAAGCCGGTGCTCTCCAGCCCGTTTTGCCCTCCTTCCAGGCCCCTGCTGCCACCCCGGCTCGTGGATGGCCAGCTGGTTTACAACATCACCCGCATCATGGATTCCCGACGCCGGGGTTGGGGTTTTCAGTACCTGGTGTGTTCGGAGGGCTACGAGCTAGAGGAACGTTCCTGGGTGCCTCGGGCGGCTATCCTGGATACGGATATGCTTCAGGACTTCCATCGCAGGCATCCAGGTAAGCCTGGTGGGTCGCCAGGAGGCTGCCGTTGAGGGGGGGTACTGTCATATGGTCCCCGTGTCTGCCCAGCTGGCCCCGCAAGGCTACATGTGTTTTGTGCTTTTTCTCTCTCACGCTCTCTCTCCTCTCTGCCTGGGCGGAGCTCACTGCGGGCTCCCGCCCTTGGCCCACACACCTGTTTGGGATCAGCTGTCATTAACTGTCCACTACTTAAGGCTGGGACGCATATTTTCTCATCACTGGATGATTGTACTAGACACATTAGTGATCCTCTCAGCTCCTGTGAATTTGTGCTATACCATTTGTGCCTTGTGAAATAATTCCCCTTTCTTGTGTGACAGTTTTCCTCCCTGGACCTGCGACCCCACCTGCTGTGTGAACGTGAGTGTGTTTGGGCGTGAAGACGAGAACGAGTGTGAGAGAGCTTCCCCTTGGACCCTTGGGACCCTGGATTTTCCCCTTCACTGTATATATTCTGCACCGCTGTTGTAAATAAAACTGTGTTTGGAAATGTCAACCTGCTCTGCGCTTGAGTCCCTGCTACCAACCGTGACATTTACATTGCAATCTGCCTTTGATGGTTCTTTGTCAGCAACTGTGAGAATCAGCAGTACCTTCACTGAAACACAAAACAATGACTACACAACAAAGGTGTGGACTCGAGTCACATGACTTGGACTTGGAGTCAAACCTCGTTTCATGTGCGAGGAATGCCCAGACCTCTACATTGGAGAGACCAAACAGCCACTTCATAAACGCATGGCACAGCATAGAAGAGCCACCTCTACAGGACAAGACTCTGCCGTCCATCTGCATCTAAAGGACAAAGGTCACTCTTTTGAGGATGCCAATGTTCAGATTTTGGACAGAGAAGACAGATGGTTTGAAAAAGGAGTTAAAGAAGCCATCTATGTCCACTGTGAACGGCCATCTTTGAACAGAGGCGGTGGTTTACGACACCAACTGTCTGCCATCTATAATCCAGTTCTGAGATCCCTGCCCAGACGCCTTAACGCCCACTCACATCCTGGGCCATCTGACCTCTGGAATTCACATGATAGGGCGAGGCCAGGTTTCACAATGAGTTCACCTGAAACCATGGCTGATTGAGACCCACACCTGTTTTCACACCTCGTGTGATTAGGTAGAGGATCAGTAGGGGGCCCATTGTCCCTCTATGAGGGAC
>VUQR01017321.1:0-14538 GCA_015108515.1 Hemichromis elongatus
CAACTAGATATTGAGCGACAGGAATTAGAAAACCAGAGGCATTGAGCAACAGGAACTGGACAAGGAAAGGAAGATGAAGGAGGATGTAGAGAGACTTAAAGAGCTGGAGAGATTACAGCTCCTAGAGTTTGAAAAGGAAAAAAAGGCAGAGAGGGAAAGACAAATTCAGGAGCTCGAAAAACAGAGGCAACTAGACATTGAGCGACAAAAATTAGAAAACCAGAGGCTGAGACAACAGGAATTTGAAAAGGAAAGGAAGAAGAAGGAGGATGTTGAGAGACTTAAAGAGCTGGAGAGATTACAGCTCTTGGAGTACGAAAAGCAAAAGCAGGCAGAGAGGGAAAGACAACAAATTGAGTTTGAGAGAAACAGACTGAGGGAAAAGATGGAAAGGGAGGGGGCAGAAAGGATGCGAGTCATAGCCAGGCAACAAGAAGCAGAGAGACAGCGACTAAAAGAAAAGCAGAAAAAAGAGGAGCAAGAGAGGCTACAGTTGGAGCCATCGCCTCTGAAACCCAAAGTTCTTGATCTGGACTCTGTGCTCAGAATTGAACCAATGATTAAGTCTTCTTCTCAACGCAGCGATGCCGCAACCCGCTGGAAGGAGCCTTACAAGCCTACCATTCTTGATATAGACTCCTTTACATCTCAAGCTCAGTTCTCCCCTAATAAAGACTTCTTTCCTTCATTGGGATTTCAGGGACTAAATGCTGACTTTGGGGGTAAATTACAGCCTACACCTGAAAGTGACATAAGCTGGAAGACACCACCACAGACTTCAGTAGGTTTCTCAAACCCAGTATGGACAACGCCTCCTCAGGACCCCTGGGAGCTGCGGTCAGTTGAGATGTCTGTGGACCACCCTAAGACTGAATCTAGAAAACACACCAACAAACACAGTCCAGATCAGCTTCTTCTCAATCATGGGGAACGCATCCCAACTCAGCAGAGGCCTTGGTCTGCTTTTCTGGACGAGTCACCCCCCCTGGGCCCTTTTCCTGGTTCAGAGGTTAAAAATGTTAACAATCCAGGTGCACTCCCCACCATCATTCCTGCAGAGCAGATCTGGTTGCCTAGAGAGCTACAGCCACAGAAGATCAGGGGAGAAGCCCAGGGCCAGAGGAGATCACAGGGGTCCAGGGTGAGTGTGATTGTGATTATTGTAGAAATCAGGTTGGCATTTTCGTAGCTTGTCAGTGCAGATGGAGGCAGATCATCAGACGGAAACATGCAGTCTTGTGAAAATACAGGCCATTTTGTCATATCTTATAATCGTGTGT
Source organism: Hemichromis elongatus (assembly GCA_015108515.1). NCBI lineage: Eukaryota > Metazoa > Chordata > Actinopteri > Cichliformes > Cichlidae > Hemichromis > Hemichromis elongatus. The sequence continues at coordinate 1,281 of VUQR01017321.1, forward strand.
GTATATATAATATATACACTGGTAAGGTGAGGTCTGATAGAAAAGCAAGTCGGAGCCATGACAGCAGTAATTCTTCAAAAGTGGATGTTACTACAGATAATCTAGATTATCTGTTACTACAGATAGTCTAGTGAATATATTGAGTTATAAACAAGGGATCTGTGACTGTGGGAGCAGCATTTAACCTTCCACTACTGAATTATTATCATTTCCATTTCTTGAGTCCTATATTTTAGGTGCTCCTGAGATACTGTGTTCACAAGAATGGGTTAAAGCAAAAAAGCTGACGCCTCAGGCCGTCTGACTCACAATGATGTTAATGACATTCTTTGGTTTACATTACATAACATGTTTCGGTTTTAGAAACAAAACTTTCTTCCAAAAGAAAAAATAAATTTGTTGTTAGTTCCAGTTAGCCACACATCTGTTACCTTGAGGAATTGTGCTTCTGTTTCAGCAAGTGGCATTACATTGCTCGGGGTAATAGATGGACCAACGTTACAAAAACATGGCCAAATTACAGTCCCATTTCAAAAGAAAGCAACAAACTGACACCTAAGCAGTCTTTAAACGTGAGCGGGGTGAAGTTCACTTTATTCTGTCCAGCTTCCAACATGACAATGAGCAGGTTTTTACTGTTATGAGGTGATGCAGTTGGATCCTAGTGTTCACTTTGGATCCTTTATGTTGCACAGGAGTTGAACAGGTTGCGGTCCCGGAGTGTGTCACGACGATCGGACACATCGAGCACCGTGGACGGAAGTTTTTCCAGGATTAGGAGTCGCAGCGCCCACAGAGAGCAGGACCTGCAGAGCAGGGTGAGTGAGGCTGCTGCTCAGTTTCTGCAACATTTTATTACAAATGACTGTTTTCACTCAGCTGTGTGGAAACAGAGAGGGAGGGCTTTTAATGAGGACGTGTGTAACTCTGGGTATTTGTATGCTAGCCTCATGCACTGAAGACTAGATTGGAATGCAGCCTGCTCACTTCACGTGAAAATGCTGCTGGAATCACATAGTAAAGAGTTGGTGACTAATGTCGAAAGCACGGACGTCCTGGACTCACCTCTGCCCATCCCACATTACATTCTAGGGAAGTGGTGCTCACACCTTCTCAGGCCTGTATGTCAGGATTGGATCAAACAAATGATTAAGTAAAGGTTTTCACTGCTGATTTATCAGAAACCTGACATCAGGGCTCACGGAAACCCGTGAAGTGAAATGGCATGTACTGGTTATGTGTTCTGCAGGTATTTGTGTAACCTTGCTATATTTGGTTACAAACTTGTAGTTCACCTCTGTTTTTATAACACTGTGAATGGAATAACCTTTGCTGGGGCGATAATGCTGTCTGTATGTATATGTGGTTGATATTTCTTGGAAGACTTGATGGGATTTGTTCAAAAACAAAAGTTTATTTGGTTTCAGGAATGCACTTACTGTGATTTTGGTGATCAAAGGTCTCCGTGACCTCATAAAACAGCTTTTTGGCCATAACTCAAGAAATCTTGCTTAATTTCCATGCTACATTTCACAAAAATGTCTAGTAAGACTAAATGTTTTGATTGCAAAAGATTGGAAGTGAAGTGTGGAGACACATGAATGTAAGCTGCAGCTTGACTGGCTTGTGGAGGCAACTTTGAGGTGGTAATTCCGGTTTTATATTTTTAAACATGTAAGCAAATGTGTCTGCATGTTGTCAACTCTACAAATTACATGCACACTCATATTATTATTACATTTAAGGGTGGACGGTGTTTATTAATGACACAGGGTTGGGTTCAGGTTGCGCTTTGTCACTGACACTATAATTGTAGGCTCAGGTTGAAGTACAGTCTGTTGTGCCTTACCATTACGCAGGGAGATCAGATTAAGTCACCACAAGTGTCGAGGTCATTACCACCACCTAGTGGTTGTGTTTCAGTTTGCAAGCATATAGTCTTCCGGGTACCTGTACTATTCCTCGTTGCCATTTCCAGTGCGTGTTTGAAAAAAAGCTTTTTGAAATAACTCTATGTAAAAAGTGCCCAGTTTTACATTTAGACAACTTTACACACAGATGAAGAAACCACTGGAGTAGATTACATGTTTAAATTGTTAAAAATGGCTCCAAACACAAATGAAATTAAATTAATATGATGAGACAATGAATGTTGTAATGGTACATTGTGCATTTGTCTCTGTCACTAGGACATTTTAAACACTAGACATGACTACACTGTTGTAAATAAAACACGCTGCTTATTTTAATACAGACATTTAGATTTAGGTTTCTAACTAATAACTAGAATTTCTGCCCTCTGTCGCTGCTCAATTTGGCAACGAATTGGTTTAAAAATAGCTTTCTAAAAGTAATGAAACAAAATATTACATTGGAATAAGGCTGCAGATAACAATGTATTCATCATTATTGGCTCTGAAACCCATTGTCATCCAGTTTAATTTCACTTCAGACAAAACAGCATTAAATCAAAAGCTCTGTCATTTTCTTCTTACTCAAGAGTAAGAAATGGATAAAATTACACATTTGCTCAAAATAGTTTCTGGATCATTTTGTCTATTTGTTAATGAATTCATTGTTTCTACTCAATAGTGATATTTTTCACTGTAGCAAGAACTCAACATGTAATAATTCAACATTAAAGTATGAGTAGAGCAACATTAACACAAATACTAAGGCTTGTCTTTATCCTGTTTTTTCGTTCTCTCACCCCAACCAGTCGCAGCAGATGGCCCCGCCCCTCCCTGAGCCTGGTTCGGCCAGAGGTTTCTTCCTGTTAAAAGGGAGTTTTTCTTTCCCACTGTCGCCAGAGTGCTTGCTCATAGGGGGTCGTTTGATTGTTTTTGTATATATCTGCATGTATTATTGTAGGGTCTCCCTTACAATATAAAGCGCCTTAAAGTCGACTGGTGTTGTGATTTGGCGCTATGTAAATAAAACTGAATTGAATTATATGCAGCAGCATGACTTTTTTAGACGTTTGTAGTAATGATAAATAAACCAATAAGCAGATTCTCAAATCTAGTTCAAGAATCAGTTTAGCATATGTAAAATATCACAATCAATGTTTAAAGCCAAATATGTGGGTGTGGCTGGATGTCTGAAATGACTATTTTCCTGAAATTGTATTCACCATAGACTCAGAGACATGAGATAATAGTAGGGTGGTGACATCACTGGTTTAAGTGTGAGGGTCTGAGGTTGGTGAGTGCAGCAGAGTGGAGATGGGCACCGGGCAGAGAGCTGTGTTGTACATGTGGTCATGTTGTCTCACTCCGTACTGCCTCTGGGTAAGTGACAGCACCACTCATGTTGAATGTTTCTCCATCAGCCGTGGACGTCCTCTCGTATCGGGCTGTAGGAACTGTTGGTTCACATCATATACTGTAGACTTAGACATTAGACGCATCCTATTTTACCTTCTTCCTGTTGTTGCTGGTTGGGTTCCTGGCTGAGTGCAGACTGATGAGGTCAGAGAAGGGGAAGAGATGAGTCACTTCCTAGCAGATCGGGTTCAGTACTACGATGAGGAATATTTGGCCAAAACGGGAGCAATAATATGCTGATTGTTACAAGTTTCATGTTTTATTGTCTCACTTAATTGTCTTTGCATCTTTCTTTTAAAAACAATAGTCTGAGTAATATCAGCAAAGGAAGCTTAAAATTTTATTTAGCTCTGCGTGTTTTTCATGATATATTTGCTGGTATGGCCATAATACTTAATGTAATACTTTATTTTGGATTAATATCTATAAAAATCTTATAATGCTATAATTTTTACTATTGTTGTGATTTGGCAAAAATAAATAGGAGCTAAATCTACTGATCACTGATAACTGCAATACTTAATAATCTCTTGATAGTGAAGTAATAAATTAAGTATTAATATTTACATAACTGTTAGTAATTGTGGAGATTAACGAAGTGCAAATACTTTGTTACAGTACTTAAGTAGAATTTGTAGGTCTCTATCTGTACTTGAGTAAAGTTGTCTGTTATTTTTCTGACAACATTTTGCTTTTTAAACCATAAAGTTTTGCTTTTTACTCCTTACACTTTCATAACAGGCTCATTACTTTAGGGCAAAGGCACTGCACGTCCTTCCGACATCAAACTGATTTGAACATGTATAAAGGGGAAAAATAACACAAAGAAGTATCTGTACTTCTACTTAAGCCACCCTTGATTATCCGCCTGTTATCATTAGGTAGCGGGGAGTGGCTACGGCCAATGATATAATGAAAATGGTACTAAGTATTGAGAATTTTACTAAGTTGCACCAGTAATTTTAAAGATTAGGTAGTTAAGGTGTGAGGACTAAACAATAATAATAAAATATTAAAGAAGATGGAGTTATATTTACTGCCTGGACTTTTTACAAATATTTGAATTTCCTTTGTTGAAATACTCAGGATGTGGCAGTAAATTGGTGGGAAAGGTATGTGAGAGTTTATATGCTGTTGAAATCATTAGTAAAGCACTTCAAAGGATTGTTAATCAGATTACCTGTAGGGGGCATATGTGGACAGAGATTCAGATTTTATGAACCCCTCTGCCTCAGTTTGCTCAGAGGTTAAGTCTCTGAAGTGTGTCAGAGTGGCCCACTGTGCCTTTATTTAAGGTACAAGTTCACTGGCAGAAGGTGGCAGAAGTTAACAGCATGTGTCAGGAAGCTTTATTCTTTCCTTGTCTGTTGTGGTGTTTGCATGAGTCTGACTCTGGGTGAGATTTAAACAAACACCGAGTTGCTTGTTGTGATTGGTGCTTTTGGCCACGTTGCACAGACAAACTGGCTGATATGCATACAGTGCAATCCCACTTGCCAGGAGCCACACCTGTCCTTTGTCTTGACTCTTTTGTGTTTGTCTAATTTATCTACTGATAGCTTTCACTTAATGTAATACATACACTTGTCCTCATTCCTATCTGATCGTGTCACAAACCACACTTCTCTGTAGCTTTCTCTTTCTGGTCACATACACAACCTCCGCTTTATTTTCGTTCCTTCTACATGTTGTCTACATGCGTGCTGTCCTGGCTGTGTCACTCCACTTGTTTCCTTCAGCTGAATCAAGCTGGAGCGACAGAGCACCGCAGAACATATATCACCCTCCCCTCTCTCCCCCTCCTCTGCTCTGAATCACGGACCTCCCATTCTCTCTCTTTGCCTCGCTCCTGCTCTGTCTCGCTCTCTTTGGCTCTGTCCCACACTCCCTCTCTCCACCCAGTTTCTCCTTGACGTTGAGTCCTGTAACACTCACTATAGAGAGCAGCTTGGCTGACGCATTTTCTCCTACCTGCCCATACCTGCAGAAAAAGGCGAGGGGAGGGAAGAAACAAAATATTTCTCTTCTCTGGATCTGACCTCTCTACCACAGCACTCTCTTCAGTTTCCTCTTTTGTGGCGGTGCATTGGTTGCCCTCTGGTTTTCCTCATGGAATACGAATGACTACAGCAGCTTTCTTTTTGCCACCAGCTGTCCTGCACCATTTCTGCTCGCAGCTTTTTGCCAGAAGATACAATAGTTGCGTGCAGTATGAAGATGTAGCCTTGTTGGAAGGGTGTGTAGATTTAACAACTTTTAATCAGAGCCATGTTTCGGGAGAAAAAGATCAACGTCAGCTGCAAGAGTGTGCGTCAGGTCGGCTATAATTTAAGCTCACATGAGGACACAGAGGCTCTCACCCGGTGAAATTGGCAGAGGTCTCGCAGAGTACTGAGATAAGTGAACGTTTGCCCAAACAGAGAGTATATTGAGGTAATTTTATCATTACTGCTGGTCATTTCTGCACGTGGCCATTTTTAGTAGTGCTTTATGCTCTTTAAGCTAGAAAAACCTGTTGGAAGACAGTGTAGCAGTGTTTCAGTAAAACTTATATTAAGTGGTGACCTTTCCTAACATTTATATGCCCACTTGGGTGTTATGCCAGGAATATCGCAGCCGACATATCTTGTAAGCATCGAAATAGACATTAGAAAGCTTCACAATCCACTTAATGCCGACAGCCTGGAGCCTTGATAGCGATGACTTGAAACAAGAGTCCTGACATCTAAAGTGGGACTGCAGTGCAGAAAGGACACTGAGTAAAGAAACTGGTTAGATTTTCTCCCCGAAAACATTCAGACATCATCTGTGCTGCAGTGCTGTAGGCAGCAAATACCACCAGCATCGCCACATTAAGCCTGCTCAGCTCTATCATTTTCTCTGTCACCTTATACACTGCTGCAGAACTGACCCTGCAACATGCGTCACTGAATACATAGGCCACCATCACTGGACTGCCATCTCTCCAGCATAACAAGACTTTAATGATTCCCTGCTGCTGCTGCTGCAACAACAAGAGTCGCAGCTTAGCACACGGGGTCCGTTCAGACACAGCAGGTCCCGCCATTGGTTGGTTGTGATGGAGTATCTCGGGGGCAAGCTGTCAGTAGCTCAATCTCAGGTGTCAGGATGGGTGGGAAATGTCCGTCGCTCTCTTCACGGGGCACTCAGCTTTTTGTCCACCTCGGCGGAGAGGGGAGGCAGGGGAGAAGACGATACCGGGGACTTCAAGAGAACCAACTCCCTGCGCTCCCTGGCCTCTCGCAGCAGGGAGTCTTTCCGCAGGTTTTCGCTGCGCAGCCAGCAACGCCTGTCCTTACGCAGACGCACGGCACCCAACACCCCCACTGCCGTAAGACGCCACTCGCACAGACACACTTTACATACAGAAACATAGCAGGAAAGCACTAATTCCAACTTTCATTGCTGATGGTTTTGCAACCAATGCATCTAGAGTTGATCACTAATGTTATTCATAAGTTTTATCTGTCGGAGATAAATAAAGCACAATTGGACTTCAAGTCATTTCATAGCTATGTCCATGTCACTGCATTAACTGCTGCTCCCTCATCAAGTATTTGGTCTCTAGCCAAACATGTCAAGAACTTAACCACATGCTGCCTGATGCACAGCCCTGCTGCTTCTCATCTGTCTATTTTTGTGGTTTAGACTAGCTTAGATTTTGTCTCTCTTTGATTAGCAAATCTGTTGTTCTACCTGTTTTTCAAGTGATATAATTAGACACAAGAACTGACAAAAGGGTTGTTAACACTGAAATTGTAAAATATGTGTATATTTTTATAATACATATTGTTTATTTATTTGTACATAGCTTTTGGCCCCTTAACCTGGTCTGTGTGAAGGACAGATTTAAACATCCCTGAGGGACATGTGCCTTGTAGTAAAGTTGTTCCCTTATTCAGGTCGACGCCTGTTTGCTCAACTGCTGTCCAACACCTCATGAGTCACAGCACCTAAAGATAAGAAGTGTTTTCATGAGATCTGTGTTGCTATTAGTTGTGTTACCGTGTCTAAAGTTAGTTCTACAGATCAGCAACTGTTTTTGTGGTCTGTGGGAGTCGCGTCTGCTCCCACTGATTCAGTAAGTACTTGTATGACAGTAAATGATCCCTAATGATTGAAAGCTATTGAATGGATGAGAGGAGGCAGTTGATTTGAAAACTGGAACTATACACTTCTCTCAGAGCACAGGAAAACTGAAGACGGTTGAAAAAAAGCCATTACCACTACCAGAGCTATACACAAGGCTTTGGTTTCGTGCCCTATCCAAGTTCTCGCTGCTGTTTGTGACCAAAGCCACGTCTTTGGTCTGTTGTCTGAGGCGTGAGCTCCATATTACAGTTATAAGTAATTATTATTTTGATCTATTTATTTATTTTTGCCATGTCAATTCAATAGCAGAAATGATAGCAGTACAACGTTTAATGTTTCTATATTCATCCAGAAAACCAGTCGACTGGTTAACCAGAAAGTGCAGTATTTATTTTTTATTTTTCGAACTTTTCATTCTCCTATTTTGACAGTGAATATCTGTTTATGATTTCTTTGCAGATCTCATTATAAGGAGTTGAATCAGTGCTGCATTATTTTCAGTATAGCTGTGCTAGTATGAACAAATGGTTCTGCTCTGACATCTCATAGTCAGAAGTCACTTGTAATCTCAGATGACGATGAAGTACTCTGATATGCAGTTTCTTTTATAACAGATTTTATGTAAATATAATCTGCTCTGAGTTAACCTGAGTTGAAATTGTGAGTTGTGAATACATATCAGAAGTGCTACAAAATATGTGGCCACCATAGACTGTAATTGGAGAGTTGAATGTAGCCACATCGCCCATCGCTTTGCCCTGATGTTAGACATTATTATGGCCTTTTCCGTGTAGGTGTTTAGGAGCCAGAAGTCACCATCTAAGTATTATCTCCCCATTAACTGTGGCTGGTTAACAATAGAGTTTAATTGTTTTCGTAATCAGAATAGTGGATTTTTAATCTGACATCTGTCCTTGAAATCCTATACCTATATCCTATATAAGCTCAAGTTAGCAAGAACTGCATTGTAATAGATACATGAGAATTAGTACCAGAATTTCAGTCACTTCAATTACTTGCATGGGCTGTTGGTGCAGTTAACTGCTCAATAAACAACATTTTTTTATTTATTGACTGCAATAAAATTGCTCCGAAAGCCAAACATGATTGAGACAACCAGCTCAGTGACATATCTCAGGTGACACTTGGCAGACAGCTAGCAGCTCCAACTGAATCTGTTGGCACCCACCTGCACTCAAAGTAACCACACCTTTTGTAGTGCAACCTTTAAGCAGTAATAAAGTTTGAAAGGTTGAAATATAAAAAAAATATTACATTAACACTTAAAGTGTAATTTTCACAAAGGTAGAAAGTTGGGGAGGTGGGGGGTTGTATATGTGGGGAGGATTCTATTATAGATTTAGCCACAAAGGGCTATTCGGGAAACTGCAGTTTTAGGCATTGCTTTAGTTTTCAGCGTGTTAATAGCAGTTGATGTTATTTACAAGATGTAAACATGCATACACGGTGATGTCAAACACATTTGATCTCAAACAATCTTCCTTTTTGCAAACCAGAAAAACAAACTCCAGACTGAAAGTAATCCTCTAAGTCAGGTTCAGCGCACTCTGAGCTGAAATCTTAAGCCAAGTCAGGTTTCTTGCATTCTTCTCTCTGTTCTTATGAACTGCTTTGTACGAAGGCGAGACCTTGTCTGTATGCAACACTTGTGTAATGGAAAAATTACACGGCACTGTTCGGTTTTCCTTGAAGGTTTTGTCGTAATGTTACATTTCTGACATGCGGCTAGGAAGCCCATTTGCTGCGCTGAGATTAGTGCTCACGGGAGCAGTTGTTTTGAATATCTTTTAGGATATTGATATTGATTGGTGGGGTGTACACGAGTGCATGCTGAGCATATTTTCCCACTCCACCCAGGCCAGAGGGATTGAAGCAGATGAGAATGGAGCGGTGAGTGCTGTAAGTGTGATTGAATGTGTTTTTAGGGCTTTTATTACCCTTGACATATATGAGATGAACAATGATAGTCATCCTGAAATACACACACACACACACACATATTCCTCGATAGTGTCAAATTGTTTTTCGAGTTTGTATCTTAGACACTCTTTATGTAAACACAATGACTATATCGACAGCTCTCTGGCCCTGATGTCAGACCATGAGGTAACAGAGCCCTTCCCTACTAGCTACTCGCCTTCCAATTAACTGCTAAGGACGTAAAAGTCACTGGTACAATCGTCAGTCTGTGCATTATCAAAATGTTTCCAAGACCCTGCTCAGGCCCCTTCCTCCGCAGATTGTCAGTCATACATATTTAGTGATCAGCCTTTTCTTTCCTTCATCCATCCATTCATCCGGGCTTTGTTATGTTGTTTCCCCTGACACACCCTTCCTGTTCAGGGGAAGTTGGCTATTGCTAATGTTATTAAGGAAAAGCTTTCCTCCTGAGAGCTATAGCCGCTGGACCTGTCGGTTCAGTAGGTTTCCTTCATCTTTTCCACGATTACCGCAAAGGTTGCACCTGTGAGTGTCCATTCAGCAAAGCTAATTAACAGCCATAGTGGATTTAAAAAAATAAATGTATATATATATATATATAGATAGATAGATAGATATAGATAACTGAACTTCAGCTGGAGTCTTTCTGTGTCTCTTTTGGACTTAAATCTCCATCAATCAACAGACAATGACAGGTTAGACAGATGTAAGTCCAAAAGACACACAGAAAGACTCCAGCTGAAGTTCAGTTATCTAGGCTGGTTGAAAGCTGCTATTGTACTGACAAATAAAAGGTGATTATGAATGAGCCTCTAAACAGCTTTACAACCTCTGCTTTGAGCACCCTGCCATAAGTACCTCTGTAAAGACTGATCACTACAACATGTTCCAGCAAAGACAGCGCTCGTCCTCGGCACTGATCTGCTGAGGGAGTGTTCTGGGCGTGTTTAGGTTGAATAGCTCACATGTACACATAGGATTGGAATTTTTATCACCAGAACTTTACAAGGCCTATTTGCCTGCAGTGATAGCAGCATACAGCAACATGTGAGGGTAAAATTGATAGGTGACGTAATATCAGTAAGTGTAGCTGGAAGAATTCACAATCAAAACTCCAGAATCTCTATGTTTGTGGCTTTACATGCTGGATTATGATCATTGTAGACCAGAGAAGTGAAGCATTTTTACTGGCTCTGCCCAGATGGTGTGTGCGTTTTGTTTTGTTTTTTTGTTTGTTTGTTTTTTTGATCTTTGCTTCTGTGACAGAGTCACTCAGGACTCAGATATGTGGTTTTTAAGTTTAAGTGTTGGTGCTGTAGGTCCTTGAGAAGAGGTTAAGCTGAAGTGCCAAGTGCTTTCTCAGATGCAGAGAGTATTGTTGAATGCCATTCGGGCTGTTTTCACTTTTCCTGTTGGGAAGGGCTTCGCTGATGAATGATGTCCTGTTTTTTTTTTTCCCTCACTCTCACACTTTCTTCAGTTGTTTTGTTTTCCCTCAATCAAAATTTCACACAGTCACACTCTTCCTCATGTGCTCATTCTGACACCTGTTTTGCAGCACCCCTGCACCTCTGCTCTTATATACACAAAGAAAACATTCACAAAGCTTGAAGTACGAGTGGCCAAATCTGCTCTCCGTGCTCATATAAGCACAGCTACTGAGCTGCTCTCGCTGTTAAGGGGCCTGGGCAATTACAGAGCCAGGTGTATCAGATTTCTTTGTCCAGCCCTTAGGCAACATCTGAGGACAGAACGATTTTCTATTGTTTTGTTCTATATAGGACAGGCTTATCAGTTCTTTTGCCTCTGTGAGCTCCGTGTGGGTTTGAGACAGTATGTCCTCTGTGCCCGGCTCATTAAAAGAGGCATGGTTCAGTAGGCAGAAAAAACACACTCGATCACCCTCCCACCCACCGCCATCTCCGTCCCCACTCTGGTTCTGTCTCCATTAACTCATCCCTTCACCTTCCATTACCCGTTTTACCACTGGTGGCTGCTCAAGCTCAGCAGCATCCTGCTCTATCAGCAACACTGTGTGCTCTTCACTAGTAATTTTGGTTATGATGTCAATTAACTACTATTACACTTTATCATTCATTAATGTTTTGTTGCTTGGTTTCCCGTTATGGGTTGTGAATGGTCCACAGATATTAAAGGCTTGATCACTGCACCCCACTGATTTTTAAGCTATTCATATCATTTAAGATGGTTGTCATCATTCTTTGCTCCCCCCCAGGAACAGCAGAAGCAAAGTGTCAGTGGTGAAGAGGATGGGAAGGGGTCAGAAACACCGGTCCGTGAGACTGACAGCCAGTATGGGACCTGGGAGACGGGACTACGCACTGATGATAGGTAAAATATACAATATAAACTGCATGCAAATACAACTAAACGAGGTCAATTAAAAATGTCTAGGCTACTTCGAACAATTATTTAGCACAGGGTCCAGAGTTGGGCTGGCAAACACTCCCACCCACCACACAGCTTTGTAAAATGTAAAGGAAAGACATACATTTTGAACTTTAAACTATATTTTAAAAGTTAGAGCTTTTCCCACTGATAAAGACCTCTCACACGAGCATTCATGCTACAACAAAGTAATTATGTCACAGATTTTTTTTTAAAAAAGATTTTAAGGGTTCTTGTTTTTCACTCTTTTTAATTATAGAAATTTCTATTTTTACAATGGATACATATGTTTTTTTAGAAATGACCCGTTTTGCAATGAGCTTACTGTGAGCTGAGAACATTTCTTACATTTGAAGTCATTCTGATGAATTTCTTTTGTTTCCTACATCAGCATTTCTTTATCATGTACGAAACACTGAGAATTCCTGCTGACATTGTACTTCTTCTTCTCCTCATATTAAGGTATCAGAAGGAGTAAATGTTTAAATTTGTACGTGATATCCCTGATTCAAAAAAACAAATAAAATAAGGCAGAATATTTGTACGTCTGGACTGTAAAATGTTCATTTATAATACTTTGAAAGCTGTGAAATGGGAAAGATGATTTTTAGAACCAGACGTGTGCTTTAAGATCAACATCAGACAAAAATAAGTTTTATTTTTATTATTAATAATACAACATTAAAATCTGAGGGAAAAGTGCAAAATCAAGCAGTCAAGAGTTCAAGCAGCAATAGAGTGATGACCGGTCAAGTCTCCACAGGCAAGTTTTATCCACACCTGAAAAGGCGTGGCCTTTTAAGACCACACACCACCCAAAGACAGACAGCTGCCATTGTCAGACCAGCGGATTAGAATGAAAGGCAGCGATTTTTTTTAATTTTTTTTTTTAAACCTGACGCATTAATCCTATTCATATGTTTGCTGACTTTGCACAGCCTCAACTGAGATGTTTAAATAAGTCACAATCCATAAAATGTTCGACTCCCAACGCTGACAGATGTGTCACTTTGATTTTTGTTGTTGTTGTTTGTTTTGTTTACCAATGCTTAATGCCTGATGAAAGAAGAAATTTGAGATTACTGCACATGTTATTAGGTAGAATAATAGCACAATAAAAAGTTATTTAAAGGTCTTAATTAAGGTCTTAATTAAACGATTTAATAACATGGTGGGTCGATGTGATATCCTCGTGTTGGCGTTGTTCCCAGATCATCATAATTAATTTTTTCCAGGGGCGACATTCCAAGTGACCAATCACCTGCGACTTCGAAAGACCCGCCTTGAAACTAACCCTAACCCTTTTGATTCATAGATTCCGCACACAACCATTAGTGTAGGCCTCTTAGTTCCAATTGTCTTCACTTATGTTTGTAAAGTGATGACGGAAGCTACTGCAATTTTGCCTGGCAACATTTGTTTTTGCAAGGCGGCTATTTTTCGAAGTC